>JAUZSW010462168.1:0-18044 GCA_034780735.1 Hyalogyrina grasslei
CATCAGAGCCATATTCATGATATCGCTATGTCTGTACATCCCGGGAAGTGTTGTTTTATCTCCGGAAGGCTGATAAAGAACAGTATAATCTCTGGCTTTTTTTATTGCATTTTCTTTTCCAATAACATTCTGATTCTTATTTACAATAGAAATCCATCCAATAGCTTTTATATTTCTATCCATCCACCATATTCCAGCCATACTTACGTCCTGAGCTGTCCGGAAAGCCTCTTTTGCTTTACTTTTTGTATGTTTATAATGGAGCATATCATAACCAGTTTTGGTATCAATCGAAGTCGGATCTACTTCTGTTATCATATCTATGACATGATTCTTCATTTTTCCATTTTCAAAGTAAATATTTGATGTGTATTCTACAATAGCAGAGGAAAATTCCTGGATACCAACTTCTGATAAGTACATCATGACAGATGGGATCTGTCTTAAAACTATTCCCATTCTTCCACCAAGGGCACTGACAGCTATGTTGTGCCGTAAATTACGCATAAGTTCATCTGTGCCTGTAGCACCGTGCAGAGCCGTAGGATTCGCTGTATCCGTGATATATTTGTCTATGCCTTGAACCCATGCTGGGTTATAATTCTCAGCAATGGTATTTTTAACAGTTGGATCAGCCATGAATCGCTTTGCTTGCTGTACCCATCTTGCATGAGCGATGTAATGTTATTGTTTATGAATATAATTTTGCCAAATGTCACACAAACCATCTTGTATAGCAACAGCATTTTCCTCAGTCGCTATTCTTCTTTCAAATTTCATTGATTTATTTACAGCAGCTGCCTGATAATCTGTTCCACGAAACATTGTTACAATGATTTCTTCTTCGAGAGATTTATAAAGAAGATCTCTGGGAGGCTTTGGAAGATATTGAAAAACTTTCCCTAATCGTTTTCCTTCAACAGCCTCGAATGTTCCTGCAGTACGGTTCCATGCTTTTTCAAGATCTTCTCTAAGTGTTAAAGCTATTTCTTTTTGTTTCTCAGTTAATATTTCATCAACTCCTGCAGTTTCTATACCAAATTCACCAAGAAGTGATAAAGGTATTCCATTTCCATTCTTCAAATCTATCCAAGCATCATGATCATGTCTATTAAGAAAATAATACATCAATTGCTGGACTGTATATTTTTGTCCTTCATGATCTATTTCTTCAAACATTGCCATTGCAAGATCTTTCTCTTTTCCACCTATTTTATCAATTACTTCTTTTGTTCTTCTGTTTTTCTCAAGCCTGGCATTATTATCGGCTGTATTCTTTTCAGTAGTGAACATTTCTATTCCGTTATCTCCGAATAACTTCTTCGCCCAGTCATGAGAAGACATAGTATCAAAATCTATTGCACTTAATTTAGATCTTTCTTTTTTCGATAATTTTGTAATACTTTTCTGTGAAGAAAGAAACTCAGATTTACGAATCTCATCTGTAATAATATTTTCTTTTTTAACTTCAGCTAATTCAAGCTTGCCGAGAAACCTTAAAAGATCTACTTCAGTTTTTAAATCAATTAGATCAGCAAGACTTAATTTTGGTTTAATTGCAGTTGCATTTTCATCATAAGTAATTTTCAATGTATTCATTAACTTCTGTGCTACACGCTCAGATGAATACTGATAATTTATCTCATAAGGAATACCGGCCGGATTTGTAAGTAAATTATTATCAGGTCCTTCTCTTTCTATATTTTTATTTATTTCTTTTATTCTTTTACTAAGTGAAGTTTTTCCATCATATCCATCATTTCCCTGCTCAAGAAGAATATAATCGATAAACCCTCTGGCATTTGCTATATCAACTTCACTGACAGCTTTATTAACTTCTTCAATTGCTGCCTGAATAGATTCAATTTTATATTTAACAGGATCAGAAACAGTACTTTCAACAGGATAAGTTATACTTTCCATCAATTTTTCACCATTAAGTTTTAGATAATTAGACAAAGCTTTTTGCATTTTAGCAATTATCATTCTTTTTCTATCACTTGTTTGCTGAACTATTTTTGCATTTTCAAATGTACCAGTTAATGAATTTTCTATTGCATAGTTAAGATCTCCTGCAATAATGGCTTTCTGATCATATGAAGTAAAATCTCTTTCGAATTGTCTGTCTAACAACTGGATCATTTCATCATTTAAACGACCTTCCATCCATGTCTTAGGAGCACCTTTTCTGTATACAAGATTTCTTAAAAAATCAGCAAACTTATTAAATATTATATTCATGTAAGATTTTTCAGATCTTGAGTTTATTGCATACTCCTGGAATGAATGAGCGAATGTTTCATTGATTTCATATGTAACATCTTTTGTTACTTTATCATTAAATAAATCATCAATAATTATTTCTAATTTTCTTATTCTTTCTTTTTTATTTGCATCATCAATAAAACTATCTTTTAATCTTTCCAGTCTTAATAAAGTCTCATTTGTAGCCCAGGAATTGAATGTATTTTTATCAGAATCTGAAAGCGTATGTTGAAAAATATGACCAAACTCATGAAGAACAATATTTAAATCAGTATCTTCTTTGAATCCTAATTTCATTTTTTTAAGTTTGTCTGTAAAGACAGCTGCATTTGCTGTTTTATTTAATTCTAATGAACCATCAAATAAATCTGTTTGAAACCATTTATCTGTAAATTCTTTCAAACTTTGTTCTTCTGCATTTGCTCTAAACTGAAGAAGATCAATAAGCATACTTGTAGTTGCTTTATCTAAATTAGGTAATGCTTTATTTAATTCAGTTGTCAATCTTTCACGTTCTTTAAGATTTGATGATTCTATTTCATACAATGCTTCGCTTAATGCTATATCAGAATCGAATATATCTTTTTCTGTCATTTTTAATAATTCTAATAATTCTTCATCATGAGCTAATTCAGCACTTTCAATAATAGATTCTTTTATATTTTCAAAAGCTTGTTTTACAGTAACCTTACCAGCAAGAAAATCCTGGAAAATAGGATCATTATATTCTTCAATTCTTCCAACTAATCTATCATGTATACTTTCGAGATTTCTTAAAATCCTATTTTCATTAAATATTCCTCTAGAAACAGTTTCAAGAATATGATTTATTTCACCATAAGTAGAAGTAATATCGTATCTTGTTCTAATTAATTCCCTGATCTTTTCATTTATCTGTGCAAGAGATTCTTTATTTGTTCTATTTTCCCTTCCAAGTGCTTCAAGTTCAGAGATTCTGTTATTCAATTGATTTATCTGAACCTGTGTTTGAACTTTAAAATCTGCCATTGTTGCAATTTTTCCACCATCTTGTGCATTAGTTACAAGACTTTGTATCTTTCCTACGCTTCTGGTAAGAATTTCTTTTGTTTTCCCTGGCATTTCTTCAGTCATTAGCTGTTCAATTTTATCAACAGATGGCTGCATATTTGCTAAATACTTTTTTCCTTCCGGAGTATGTACCCAGTTATTTATATAAGCATTCAATCTTCTTCTCTGATCTTTAAATTCTTCAAATGTAATATTTTCTATACCTGGGACTTCAACTTCTTCATATCTAAAAGCCTGATCATCATTTTCATCAAGAACGGGTTTTCCTTCTTCATCAACAATAGGAACTGCCTGGACATCTGTTTTGATATTTTTATCAACATGATTTTTATTATAGATTTCTCTCAAAGAAGCATCGTCCATTTTTAAAGGAGCAATATAGTTATCAATATTATCTTCTTTATATTGTTCAAATAGATTATCAAATTGTGTAGAACTCTCGTCAAAATCAGGTTTTGTTCTTTTAAAATCTATCAACATTAACTCTTCAATTGCAGCTTCCCATTCTCCAATGGTTTCAGTAGGAGCCTTTGCCAATTCGACAGAGAGTTCATTTTCAATTATTGTTTTACTTGCAATTCGTTCTATACCTTTATCTGAATATTTATCCATTCTTGGATCAGCTTTTATTTTTTCAACAATATCAGCTGTAACAAAATCATTTTTATTAACACCATTAAAAGCATCTTTAATTACTTGTTCTATCTCAGCTTTTGATACTGCTGATTCGGTCATTGCTGTATTTACACCAGCCCATCCGGCACCGAGAACAGCAAGAGGAGCAGTTGCAAGAGCTGTTTTAATTATTATTTCACCAGTAGACTGTAATAATTCTTCCGGAGTTACTTTCCCTGACTCAAAAAGGAATTCTCTTTCTTTCTCAAGTGATATTCCTAAATTAACACCAACTGCATCTGTTACTTCTTGAAATATTTCTGTTCCTACTTCATCAAATGTGATGGTAGTTCCTCTGGCTAACATAGATGAAAACGTTTTTGATATTATTGCTTTTGGAAACACTTTCTTAGAAACATATGAAAATCCTCTTTCAAATACAGAATCAAATCCTGGGATCCCTTTAAGTACAACAACATCTGACCATACTTCAGCAGCAGATTTAATCCCACCAAAAACAGTAGCTATAGCTGCAGCTGTATCTTTATCAAGCTTCTCTTCGTTCGGGCCCTCAATAGAAGTTAATGTTCCATATAAAGAACCAGACTCCCAATCAGTATAAACTTTCCAGGCTCCAGCTATCATACCAGCCTGTCCACCAAACATAGAAATCCACTCCGGTACATAAATCTTTGCAAGATCTCCTACATCACCTGTCATTCCTGATTTAGCTATATATTTTATTGCAGCTACCATCCACTGTTCAGCTGTTGTTGGTTTTCTTCCTTTTTCACTTTCAAATCTATCTACAAACAATTTATGATCTTTTAAAGCATTATATGGAGTTGTTTTTTTTGCAACTTCAAGCCATTTAGGAACATTTTGTGTAAACTCTTTTGCTATTGCAACTGGAAGATTTCTTTTTATTAAATCTTCAGGAGGCATTTGAGCTTTAAGGAAATCAATTCTTCCCTGAATCTCTTCTTCTGATTCAGGATTATTTCTCATTCTCATCTTTAATTTTTCGAGTTCATCAACCTGGATCATTAATTCCCCGGTTGTTCTCATATCATCTATAGCCTGTTTATTACTTACTGGATTATCATCACCGAAATAATGTCTGGTAATAGATCCATACTGTTTAAAAACTTCTTCCGGAGACATACCATATTTTTTTGAAAGATTAAAAACTGTTTCAATTTTTGCTGTTTCTGAATCTCTATCTATAGAAGTATCAAGAAGATTACTAACATACTGACTACCCATAAAATCATTAAGTTCTTTATCAGCATATTCTATTCGTTCATGAAGAGGTCTTTGCCTTTCAGTATTGTAATTTTCAAAAATACTGGGTCCTGCAGGTTCAAATTTTTTATCAAAGATGTCACTCATGGTAGATTATACTTCCTCTTCATTTCCATAATTAATTGATCTGATATTTCTTTTGCTGTTGGCTCTTCGTAAAAGAAACCACTATTATTTTCAAGTTCTTTTATAATCTCATTATTTCTAAATTCTTCTTCATTGAATGGAGAATCAATTACTTTAATTGCTTCAGCTATTGCTGTTTCATCATCAATAGGACCGTTATAAACCATAATTCTCGATCCACCATAAGCAGATGGATATTCAAGATAAGTAAACTCACTATCAATTATTTCACCATTCCTCGTTGGTTTGAATACATTTACTATACCATTATCTGATCCAACAGTATTAACTCTTACTGTATCTGTTTTTAAATTATAAAAACCAGAAGCAAGTTTAGTTGTCTGGTCTAATGGATTATATGTTCCTACAGGTATACGATCTTTTAAATAAGAGTGTCTTTTTTCTGCTTCAGAAAGAGAAGAAAGAACATGTTTTCCGCCAATTACTTCCCAGATCCATTCAGTGTTATCGATATTATATACAGGTATTACATTATCCTGGTACCTAATTACATTAGGAACTTCTCCACGAAGATTTTGGAATTCTTCATTAAGTTTTTGCTGATAGGCTTTTACGCCTTCAGGATCTTTATAGTACCAGGCTACAAGATCGCCATCATTTGCTTTATCTGTGAGTTTTTCAACATTACTTCTCCATAATGAATTAAAATACCCCTGATTAAATCCTGCTCTCGAACTGGCAGACTGTTCAAATTGTTTCGAAGTTTTATTATCCAAAACAGTTTCAATCGCATTATCTGTAAATTTCTTTATTGTGTTTGAATCTAATAAATCTCCTGCAAAAGCATTTGCCTGATCCTGCCACATTTTAAAATAAATGTTTTTTGCTTCTATTATTAAATCAGGATCACCATCAAGAATATCTGATTTCTCAATGTAATTATAAGCTTCTTTTGTTGTATCAACAGCTCCAGTTTCAGATAAAATTTTATTTAAAGTTTCGTATTCATCCCACCTCATTTTAGGAAAATCTCCAACTCTTTCCTGTATGAGTTGTAATGCTTTATTTTTTATAATCTGATCTGGAGTTCCTCCTATATATTCACTTACAAGACCAGCCAAAAAAGCTTGTGATCTGGCATAAGCAGCAGCTTTTGAATCTTCTCCAGTTGGAGTTAATTGTCTTATCATCCTGGCTCTATCATCAGGATCAAGAATGTTTCCCATACCGGGATTATCTTCAATAGCCTTATCGAGCCCGGAAATAGAAGTTACATTTCTTGTATTTAGAAGATCCTGGAAATAATCATTAGAGATTCTTTCGTTTGCATTTCTTACATAATCATTATTTGATCTTTTCCAGTTGATATAAGAAGTGCTTATATCCATCATTTGTTTTGTTGATAATGCAGTAAAATCTCCGGATGTGCTTAATTCATCATAACTGCTTTCCTGAGTTAAACTATTAAAGAATGATTCAGCCTGCTTATTCGATTCTATAACTTTTACTTCCTGTTCTCTCGAAGCCCTTGTTGCCAGAGATTGTCTCATTTCATCTTTTTCTTCAGCATTTAGAAATTTAAAATTAACAAATTCTCCATTTTCATCTTTTTCGGAAAGCATATTTATTGCTGCAGAATAACTTAACTCTGAAATATCATTGTACACATCATAGTATTGGTATTTTTCTGTATAAAATTTACCTAAAGCTGTTATCTCACCTTCAGAAAGCCATTTGCTTGCGTTGGCAAGAAGTTTTGCAATTCTTTCAGGATTACTATTTTTTGCTGCTTCAAGAAGATCAAATTGAAGAATATCCATATTTTGTGATCTTGCAATATCATCACCTTTACGCATCATTACTGCAGTTTCATCATATAGTTTTGTATATGCTCTATTTCTTATTTCTTGTTTTTCGTCGTCACTTATATCGAAATTATTTATCTGTTCAAGGAATTTATTTTCTAATACTTTTATGCTTTCATCAAGCTTTGAAAGATCTTGTGGAAAATCATTTATCCCAAAAGTCAAAGTCTCATTTACAGGATTCCAGTTTGTATTTACTGTTTGTTGTTTATTCCTTGCATTCATTGCTCCAACATCACGGCCTATTCCTGCAAATACTGATAATAATTTTGAAGCTAATCCCATTGTCTGGTTAGGTCTTTCAGGTAAAGGTTTTGCAACTTCAATCTGACTTACTCTTCCCTGTGCTGGTTTTGTATTATATTGACTCTGAACTAAAGGTAATTCCATTTATTTATCTCCGAATGTATTTTAATTCCAAAAATCATTCCATAATTTCCCAACATGCTGAGTAAATGTCATATTCTGAAAGTATGATTCTTCTGCAAATGTAACCTGTTTATCATATTGTGCTGCCTGTTCAGACGTAGTATCGTATTGAGCATCAAATACATCAACTTGTGCATCCATATATGCTTGAACCCTACCAATGTCTCTATTTACTACTCTTTCATTTTGTGCTGTCTGAGAACTTGAAGTACCGGCACCGCCTAATCCACTTGCAGCTATCATAGCTAATCTACTCGATTCTACAGATGCACCCTGATCTCTTATACTTCCACCAGTTCTTTGACCATCAGCTCCAACAGTTCCAATCAATTCTTCCTGTGAATCTATAAACATATTTCTTTGAGAATCAATAATCCCTAGATTTTTTCTTGCAATTATTGCATTAGATTCTGCCTGAGATTTTTGTGCTCTAGCATTTCTTCTTGCTGACTCTTTACCTTTTGAACTATCAAGATATGTTTGTCCAAATGATAATAGTCCAGATGCAGCTGAAATTACAGGTGCATATGTTCCGAGTGCAAATAAAAAATCTGACATTATTCAACCTCCACTTCTACTGTTAATGATAATACTGTAAGAGGTAAAGGAAGATCCTGGCGAATCAAAATCTTTCCTTCAAAACTATATCCACCTCTGTGAGGAATTCTTACTGTCCCGGAAATTAAATCCTGTGGATTATCCATTACAATTGTTTTATCATAGAAACTTGCAAACTCATCAAGATTGTCTGCATCTTTTCCGGATTTTCCACCAAGGGTATTAAGTATTTCTATCGCCAAGGCGATAACTCTTTTCTTTTTATTTTTTCCAATTGCTATATTCATTGGTGATATATCTGTAAAATAATTATACCCTGCAGAGAATTTAGTTCTCTTATGAGTTAATGTTATCTCACCACCAGAAACAGTATATGCACCAACTGGTACTGGACCTGACATTACAAAAACTTCATCACCTTCAAGATGTGTGAGTCCAGTTATTGTATCATCTACCAGTTGGACATTTCCTGTGTTTATTGTTCCAAAATCATCCATAACAGCCATTTGACCTGTTACTTCATCAAGCAATTCAAATGAATTAGTAAGAGCTGATCCAACTTTAAAAATAGAATAATCCAAATCATCATTATCTGTATCGTTTACAATTATAAAATCTCCAGTTGATAAACCATGAGAAGTTTTATTAACTGTTATTTGTGTTGAGCCAGACTATAGATGTTACATCTATAACTGATCCAAATTCCTGTATAACAGCACTGTCAAGAAAATGATAATTTTTATTATCGAATGCAATAGGACCCATTACTTCCAAATATTCTATTCCACCACGATCAACAAGAACATAGATAACTTCTAATCCATTCTCATTAACTATAACAATATCTTTATATAATCCTTCAGTACTATGTCTTGTCCACGCTGATACCTGATTTTCCTGACTCATTGAATAACTTATCAATACTCCATCTTCAAGAACAGCCCATACAAGTGTTTCAGGGATTGTCTGTACTACTATAGATTTTATAATTCCTTCTGTAATATGCTCAGATGCTGTTGTAACATCAGGAGTAATATATACGTCCTGTTCTGCATTATAAGCTGCAAGTCTTACTTTCCTTCCACCTTCCTGGATATAAAACAATTCACCGCCTATAAATATTCCTGGAATTGATTTAGCTGGATAAGAAGAATTTATTTTTGCTGTAATTAATGTAACAGGAGATAATAAATTATCTTTATCTGATACACTGAATACACCTTTACTTGAACCAACAAAAACTCCTCTTGCTCCTCTAATCCATTTTATCAAAGGACCTTTTTCTGAATTTATTTTAACTTCAAAAGAATCTGTAGCCAATAATCCTGCTAAAGTCTCCTCAAAATCATCATTGGATTTTACTCTGCTTCCCCACATATGTTCAGGCCAGTTATTAGAACTTGCAACAAGTAATCGACCCTCATACATAGTACATGCTCCAGGATAATTATCTGAAGTATCAAAATTCTGTGCATTCCATGTTTTTTTAGCTTCTGTTCCTATTATACCAAGCCAATTTGATAATGCGAAAGATGGTGTACCTGGAGTATAAAGTAATTCCTGTCCTCTTATTTCTCTATGGAACATATACATTATGTCGCCATCCATAGCTATTGAAATATCCCATATCATTGAAAGAGTCCATGTTGTTGTAATAACTCCTGCAGTTCCAAATCCAGTAAGCATTACACCTTCAGAATAAACCCTCAATTCAAGATCATTCAAAGCTAATACATATCCAATACCATCTTTTCCTTCAAATTCAATAAGTCTGGTACCAGCTAATAAAGTATCTTTTTTAATAGATCCGGGTTTTCTAGTTACACCACCTTGAGGAAGAACAATAGCATTTAAAAGAGTCTCACACCCTTTGGCATAAGACTCTGAATCTATTCTTCCCCTTCCTCTTGGTGTTAATTCACCAGCACTAAACGATGTTATTTGATAATCTTCCATTATCTGTCCTCAGTCCATTCGGTAATATCATCAACTAATCCAATACCAAAACCGTCCTGACCTTTTGCTTTCTGTATTTTCTTCTCATATAGCCTTTCAAAATGTTCTGATAATTTTTCCTTTGAAGTTATTGCAAAAGCAATATAAGAAGCGAGTAAAGCAGCAACAGCATCTACGAATTTTGGTTTCAATACTGAAAGATCTGTGATATTAGCTATATATGTAAGGTTTATTGTTTCTGCATCCTGATGTATATATCCATTCTGTTCCCGGAAATCTACTTGTTCATCAGTTTCTTCAATACATATATGATTATAGTCCGGAGGAAGAAGGAATCTTGCTGAATATCCAAAAGCAGGAACAATAGTATCTGAAGATAAAACAGTTAATTTACGTGCAAAAGTCCAGTTATGTTCAGATAATGCAGTTTCTAAACATACATTAAAAAAAGCTTTAGCAATGTCAGCAATTTTTGTTTTATCATTAACACTTTCTAATTCTTCTTCTCCTAACATTAATATAGCAAGGTTTGTAATTTCTAATTGATTTGACATTTAGACTCCAAAAACGCAACAGTTGCGTTTTTCAAAACATGGGGGTTGGTAAAACCTTCCCCCTTTTAATTAAAGTACAATACCAGCTGTAACTTTACCGGCTGTTCCAGTTCCTGTATTAGTTGCTTCCAATCTTACAAACTTATCCGCAAGATTAGGAATAGCAATCTTCATAACCTTTCCTTTGACAGCATCTGCCAATAGGATTGAAGCTGCACAACCCAATACATCTGTATATGTACCACCTTCTGTATCACACTCCTGCAGTTGAAATGAAATAGCAGTTGATCCTGCAAGATCTTCTGTCCAAATAATACCTACAAATGCAATTTCACCAACTCCAAGTTCAAGACTGTCATCATTAAGATCTATAAGATCTGTAAGTACAACAACATCGTTTAAACTACCTGCATTTACATCTGTTTCATTACAAAATTCTAACTTTTTATCAAAAATCATTTCATTCCCCCTACACTACTGGATCTTCAGTAGCACCAATTTTCTCAACCAACTTGATTGGATGCTGCAAAAAGGTTGTAACGGGTCTACCAAAAGCATCAGTGATGCTAAGGTTGACGTTTGCTTTATCTTTAACAGCAATGTCAAACTGTGTAAGCAAAGATTTATCTGAATAAATCATTACACCTTTACCACGACCTGGCATGTTGTTAAGTGCTTCAATAAGTACATCATCAACACCGGAAGTTTCAACATCAGAAGTAGAGTCTATATTTGCAATTCTTGCATAATTATCTTCATTGTTGATAACAAGACCAGCTGCAAGTTCATAGTGTGATACCCACATTTGTTTCTTTCCTGATGTACTGGTAATAAGTTTCTTACCAAGATCCTCTTTGGAAAGTCCATGTTTCCATTCTCCAGGATAGATCATATGGCATTTTGTCTCACCCCACTGCATTAAATACAGAGAAGTTCTATTAGCAGAACCACCGCCATTATAAACCATATCCTGTGAAAGAGATTTAAGCCGTCCTCTCAAACCAACGAAACTCTTACCATCGGTAAGTTCGTTAATAAAAGCAGAAGCGAAAGTCTTTCCAAGACCGGAAATAAATCTACCATCCTGGTTAGATCTAAATTTTTGCTTATTTTTCGAGAGCCGAACAAGCCTATCGTCAACACTGGAATAAGATTCAAGTAATGCAATCTCTTCCTGGAGCTGAACAAACTGAGCTCTTTCATCCGGAACATCATCATTAATAGAAGTCCATGTACCACCTGGTTCATTGAGTGTCTGCAAATATGTGTGTTTTGTTAAACCATTGGCCTGAACCCATACCATATCTTCCAACGCCTCAAATTCTTCTATGAGGGTGTCGATAATAGGCATAAATTCATCGTCATGTAACTGTTTGATTAAATCCAACAGAGTTGGATTTGTTGATGTAATAGTTTCCATAATTACTCCTAATTATTTTTAGAGCAATTCCGTCTACATCAAATCCAACTTCCTGCTGGTTATCGAAATGAATATTTCAGGTTTTACATACCTTTCATTGATGGATAAGCAATTTGTCCTGGAATAAGTTCTACCTTATTATCCAGCTAGCCATCCAGCAATGTATCGTTCTTTTCTGAACGACCTTTCTCAACGAGAAAGTTTATAACCTCCGGTAAATTACCGGCTGGTCCCAATTTAGTTAAGAAGTCTTCGCCTCCAAATAACTTAACTCCTTTATTCATGAGGTTTAGATTAACATCATAATCACTTCCCCATTCTTTCTGATACAACTTATGGGTTTCTTCTTTCTGCAATTTAATCTTTTCTTCATTTGCAGAAATCCTTGCATTTGTTGCATTTACTTCCCATTCTTTAAAAGCTGCATACTGTTTTTCATTCCATGCAGAGCTAAAAGCCATTTCATTAAAGCTTTTTGCTTCCTCTTCTGTATAACCTACACCATCAGGAAGCTCGCTGTCAACTTTTTTATAACTTTCTGCATCTTCTGGTACACCAATTGCTGTTAAATAAGCTCTTGTTTCTTCATCTGTTGCATTTTCTCCAGGAATAAACGTTTTTCCTTCACTTAAAATTTTAAGTTCATCAACTGTTCTTAAATAAGCATTTGACATATCATTGATTGTTTTAAATTCTGTAAGACGTTCATTTGTCTTATTTTCTCCAGCAGCCTGACTCATCCATGCAGGATATTCTACATTCTCATTAACTGGTTCTACAGATTCAACTGGATCTACATTTACATTTTCTGGTAACGGCATCTTATCTCCTTGTTAATCTCGAAACAATAAGTTCTTCTGAACCTACATCCCATTCCCCAAAATAAGATAAAAGCTGCTTTGCATAATTAGATAAAGCAACTTCCTCCTCATTTACACATCTACTAAAAAAGTGAAGATCTGTTAAAATCTTCGCTAAAACTCTTTGTCCCTCTTCAGATGAAAATGTATTTAAGAAATCTAATTCAAGATACTTTTCATTTTCTTTGGACAATTCTATCTTTTTATGCCAGCTGATCATTGCATCATACCTGCCATTGCACTATTAGGATTGATCTCCTGATTTGCTCCTCCCATTGCATTTCCTACCTGTTCCATCTGATCAACCTTCTGCTGTTCCTGCTGTGCAGCTATTGCCTCTTGCTTTGCTTTCTCAACTTCCTGCTCTGTATATATATTAGATGCAGGAAAACAATTATTTATTGCTACATCACGAGCAAGTCCAGTCCAGTTAAATGCCATTGCTGATTCAGGAGACATAGCTATTATCCTTTCAAGATCAACCATAGTTGAATTAACACCACCATTTTGCATAGCTCTTTTCTGGAGCTGTGCAAGAGGACCATTGTATTCCCAACCAACATCACCAGATAACTCATTTGGTATTTCAGGCATTCTTCCATTTTTCATTTCAATCTCAAAAACCTTAAAAAGAAGATTATCAAGTGCTTCTGATTCAAACTTTGCAATTGGTGTTGCTATGAGTGAAGCCTTCTCTCCCCTTCTCTCTGCAACTTCCATAGCTGTCATTCTCTGAGTTAGATCAGATAGTAACTTCCAGAAAGAAATATAAAATGGTGCTTCAACCTGCTTTTTGGCAATTTCCCATTCATTAACACCGACCGGATAATTTGTTGCTACATTCCATGGTGTTACAATTCTTCCTGGATCTCTGTAGTAATTTGCTCCTCCAGGTTTATTTCTTACTTTGTTTTTCATTTCTTCCGGAATGTTTAATGGTGGATTAGAAGCTTTATGTGCGATCTGAAGTAAAGTTTTTCTTAATGAATTAATACCTCTGGTAGCTGCAAGAGCATCGTGTGATGGTCCTCTTCCATACTTTTCAAGTCCCTCAATTCTATATCTCCAGGAAACAAACGGAAAAGTATCAAATCCACCAGCCCTGATTATATCTTTTGCTTTAGGTTCCCAGTAAATTGATGCAACATTTCCTGTTACTCCAGGGAACTTAAACCATTCATCTTTTGCAGGAAAAACAGCATGATCTATCTCAATAAGTTCATACGGTTTCTCTGTTGCCATTTTTATCAATTCTTTTGAAAGTGCATTTTTCTCTTTTATAAAATAATTTGCAGCTGCTAAAGCTCCAATCTTAATTCTTCTATAAACTGTATCAACACTACCAAACCAATTCTGATCTATAAATATTTCCTTTGGATGCCTCATACTAAAAACTGCATTCGTAGTTGCCGGATCTTCTTCTACAAACATTGTTGCTGTTGCAATTGTTATTCCCATTTTTGTATAAGAAGGAATTATGTTGTAAAAATTACTCCTGGCAAGTGCAGAAAGAAGAACAAAGTTTACTCTCTGAAAGAATTCCTGAATTGATTTCTTTTTATTTACATCCGGATCAAAGGCATACATCCCTGTCCATGGAAAATTCTTAGAAATTAAATTCCCTGTTATTCCATCAGCCATTGTATTTGCAGCATCTATTGCTGTTGAATCATATACATCTTTTGCATATTCCTCTTCTTCTGTCTCATCTTTTTCAAACATCAAGGAAAGTGAAGGATTAATATATTTAGCTATATCTGTCCAGGTTGAATGTTGTTTTATATTATCTTCTTCAAGCATATCACGCCTTTTATTTAAGGCTTTCATATCGGCTGACATAGTTTACTCCTTATAAAGAGAATTTACTCTTTGTAAGTAATCGTTTTCCATCTGGAACATTTCTGCAGACCCATACCTGGATAAATCTTTTCCGGAAAGATCTTCAAGTATTTTTTTTCTTTCAGCTCTTGTCATAGCAGAAACCTGTTCCCTAGTTAATGGAACACCATTTGCACCTGTATATGCACTCATTACAGCATTATCATTTTCTGTAATATCTTTAGTTTTTACAGCTTCAGAAGCAAAGGTTTCTGAGTTTTTAGTTTTAATAACTTCCTGGTTTTCCGGAGCAAGACTTTCTCCTCTACCGGCTGCAAATGTTTCAAAAGTATTCTCCGGAATATTTTTAGTCTCACTTTCAGGATTATCAGTTCCAAGTTCTATTTCGTTAAATTCTTTTTGGAATTGTTCAGTCTCTTCTTTACCATAAATCCCTAACATTTTTTCAAATAATACTTTGTATTTCTTTAACCTATAATCATATTGTCCCATTTTTCCCCTCCAACTCTATTATATATTCTACAATATGCCTCAAAGCAAGATCTGTCAAATATTTTTCAGCTGCTCTTAGTGAGTTTCTCGTAAACTTATCATTAACACAGCTTATTCTTATGGATATTTTTTCAAGTCTTTTAGTAGTCGAAGACATTAAATTCCTCCTCATCATCATACTCTTCTTCATTATCAACGTATAATTTTACTACACTTCCTTCCGGAAATGGAACAAATACTTCTTTATGAAGAACCTTCGCAAGACAATCAAGCATGTCATCATGCTCAACAAATGGATAAATTGAATATTCTTCTTCAATAAATGTTTCTACTAAATCAATATACTTTCCTTCCCAGTTTGTATAGTTTAGTTTTTCCGGAAAATATATTCTTCCTTGCTCAAAAAGAGGAACGAGGGATAATATCCTCGCCTGTTTGTTTGATCCTTCATGAAGCGGTGTTATATGAAATCTATAATTGTGCTGATCCATGACATATTCAAAATGCTCCCGGTCTGTCTGCATTGCTACTTCTTCGTATCCGACAAACACCGGATTATATTTCTGGTGCCATTTGAAGATTGTTGCAGCCCTTTCTGTAAGCGAAAGCTTATCACGTAAATACTCAACAACATAATAATTATTGTCAGGACCCAGGCCAATAGCAAAGAACACAGTGTAATCATTGTTTTTTCCTTTCTTTGATGCAGGATCACATAAAAGCATTATATTTAAATTCTTATAAATTTCTGCAGGCCAGTACATAATCCATTCTTCTTTAAATCCCTGCTTGTTCTCCTGCAGTGGATCAAGCAACATCTGTGCTGCAAAGATATATGGGCCCATTGTTTTATACTTAACACCTAATTCTCTTCTCGACATGAAAACAGGCTCGCCAAGAACTGTTCCATCTACTGTTGCCGGGTAAATCCTTAACTTTACCTCTCCAGTCCTCTTAATGTGATTATAGGTGTCATACGGGTGATATATGGTACCTTCATGCCACATCCGGCCGGGTTCTTCTATATCTCTCAGGCTTCGTCCAAGATTCTGAGAAAGCTTCCAGCCTGCAGTTGCCTTTTCTCTCATTGTTTGTGTAAGACATGTCTTATCTGTTACTACATCATTATAGATCCGGAGCATGAAGTGTTTGGAAGTAGGTTGAGCATCTATCAACCCCCATGCTTCAACTGTCTGTTCGTTAGGATTTGTTTTTCTTTTTACACATATGCCTTCCTGTGCTGACCAGGAAAATCCATACTTCCGGGAATCCTTCTTAGGTTCATTCCAGAAGATCTCCGGAAACAACCATTTCAATGTTTCGTTCTTTTCCAATTCTTTCATTATCATTTTTAAAAATGCTTTCGCAATTTTCATATTAAATGAAAATATGACTATCGTTATTTCCGGGTCCAGACATATCTCCTGTATAGATCCCCAGAAACTTATTATCGTACTTTTATAATGTTCTCTTGCCCATAAATCTAAGTATCCGTCCGGATTTGCTTCTACTTCACGGCACCTCTTAAATACCCAGTCACAGTCTGCATCAGGTCTGTTTAATATATGTACTCCTAAATAAAACCTGTCAGTTAATACCAACTTCCTCATTGCCTGTCTTAATGTTTCATTTCCGCTTTTATGTTTAACATCAAGTTCTTTCGCCTCGGAAAGAACTTGATTATAATATTGGTGAGTCTCTTCTCTTGTCAAACTTTATTACCTTCAAGATTGGCTTTCTTTCTTTCCATTTCTTCTCGTTCAGCTTTCTTCTTCGCTTTCCCAATTCTCATCTTTTCTGAAAATGATAATTTCTTTGGATTTACTTCATTCTCTGTATCAATTATCGGTGGTGTAGTAACCTGGGGAACCTTCGGAGCATTTCTTAATTCTTCTTCTTTTTCATTCTGTTCCGCAATTTCTTTTTTTGTTTTTATATCAGTTACCAAAACACCTTTCCCAGGTATCTCTTTATAGTATCTTCCACACTCCGGACACACTACACGAAACTGAGCCTGAAAACCATATGTCATTTTTATCGATTCTATTTCAGGCTTTCCAATTATTTCACACTTACACCTTTTAACAAATCTTTCTTTCATTCTTTTCTCCTATTATATATCATATCCCTTCTCACGCAATTTCCTTATTACCCTCCTCCGGGTTTCACGGGGCATCCGGTCATACATATTTCCTAACCTCTCTTCCGCTTCTCCCCTGCTCATACCCTCCTTTTTCACAAACCGCAACTCTCTTCTTAATTCCTTAAAGTATGATGCTATTGCATCGAAAATTTTTTTCATTTTTTTTCCCTTAATATTTAAAATTTAATTTTGAATCTAGCACTAAATGTGCTAGAAAGTCTCAAGTTTTATCTATACACTAGCAAGAAGTAACATTTCCTGAATCGCTACCATACTCATAGAAGAAGTCAAATAAATGTGGAACATACTTGTCTTTAACTTTATCTACATTTGGACAAATTGTTTTGATCTCACCAACAAGTTTACCACCGTCTTTTAACTCAGTCCACTCATCTTGTGTATGTTTCTTTGCCATATCAGCACCATTAATACCACAACCTTTTTTTAACTTTTTCAAATATAACTTTTGACCTTTTGCTGGATCTGCTGATACTGTTGTTACCGCTAAACTTGCAAGTAATACTGAACTTGCTACTAAACCTAAAACTTTTTTCATGTTTTCTCCCTTAAATTTTAATTACAACACAATTATAAAAGATAAAAGTG
>JAUZSW010464390.1:0-17966 GCA_034780735.1 Hyalogyrina grasslei
TTTATTAAATAATTTAAACTTTTATTTGTTGATTGTTTAGTATGATTGCCTCTTGATTTACCGATTGGTGTTACTACTTTTTTATATTCAATGACATTACCGTCTGGTAATTTCAACTTATCTTTTTTCCTTTGCATATTCCAGCAAAGTGCTAAATAAATTTTAGAGATTTCTCTGTTTTTAAATTGTCTTTTAAATTCTCCAAATGCTTCCTGAGTACGAGGGATAATCATCAGTCCAGAAGTGTCTTTATCTAAGCGATGCACAATTCCCGGACGAGTAAAATCTTCGCCAACATTTTTTAAATTTTTATCTAGACTTAAGAGTCCAGCAGCTAGTGTTGGTGGAATAGATCTATTCTGAACATCAAAGACTCCCGGATGAACAGTTAGCCCTACTGGTTTATTTATGATAAAAAAATCTGGATACTTGGCGACCACCTCAACTTTAACTTTATCGTTAGCTGGTAGCTCTATAATTTCAGCTGGTGCTTTTAAGGAGATTTTAATTTCAATTTTATCATCCTCTTTTAGTTTATAGCTTGGTGATTTTTGACTATCATTAACTAAAATCTTCCCGTCTTTCAGTCCACCCTGAAAATACTTCCGGGAAAATTCCGGATATTTTTCTGCTAAATATTTATCAACCCTTTTTGGAGTTGAAGTTTTGTAGGTAATTTTAATCATTAATTATTTTTATTAGACGAGATAAAATAATATCCAACTAAATGTTGGATATTATTTCTTTTTAAAATGCTGGGATGTCTGCTGGTGGTGTTGGGTCTGGAATGTTGTCTGTTGGTTGAGTTGGCGGTTGCGGTGCAGCCTGTGGTGTCGCCTGCTGTTGACCGCTATTACGTGATTCGCTAATCAATACAATATTCCTAAAAGTAATTGTTTTTCCATCTGGCATCTGTTTTACATTTTCTGTAATCCCGAAAGAATAATTTTTACCAATAGTTATTCCTAATGTTTCAAAATCACTTTGAGCCCTACTTGGTTGTCCATCCTTTTTGGTTTGAAAAAAACTATACATTTGTCCCCCTGCTGTTATAACTGTTCGTCCATTGTCGCTTTTAATTTCGTCAACGACCATGTCCATAAATTGAATGTCTCCCATAATATTTGTATTATTTAATTATTTTGTTCTCTTTCGCTAATTAGTGGGAGCGGCGAGACTCGAACTCGCATGCCGAAGCACTAGTTCCTAAGACTAGCGTGTATACCAATTTCACCACGCTCCCATATTGTTTTTTTGTGCGGAGAGAGAGGGATTCGAACCCCCGGTAGCTTGCGCCACAACGGTTTTCAAGACCGTCGCATTCGACCACTCTGCCATCTCTCCATGTTTTAATTAAGTGTACTTTTTAACAAGAGCTTAATTCTTTCTCTTCCTTGCCCAGTTTTTAAAAATAATTCTTCCCGACGTGCATCGGTCTTATTTTTAAAAGCTTGATAATGAAGTAGCTCCCAAGGCTTACCACTTTTGGTAGTTTTTACTTTTCCAGTGTTATGTCGTTCTAGTCTGTTTTTTAAATCACTAGTAAATCCTTTGTATAATTTTCCCGTTGTTTGACTACGGAGTATGTATGTATAAAACATGCGTTAGTATTGTTATTACACTCCAGGTTTTTACGCCCTAGGCGGACCAGCCTGGGGCTGGCAAGACCGTCGCATTCGACCACTCTGCCATCTCTCCGTATTCTATAAACCTATAAATCAACTATGGCTTTACAAATATAATATCCATAAATTTATAGTTGATTTGTAAGTTTGCGATACTCTAAGCTAAATATTTTTTTGTTGTATTAACTCTTCTTCGTTTAGCCGGTGCTTTTTTCTTACGGACAACGCTTCGTCTGTTAGCGATTAAGAACTTACTGCCCTCTCCTAGGTCAATAAAATCATCGGCAACATCTAATAACAAATGGGACGAACTCTTTTTAAAGGCCATAACCTCAACCCTAACTCCCTTGTTGTATTGTAAATATCTTACCAATGGCTCGTAGTCCCCGTCGCCACTTACCAATACAATTACATCTAAGTTATTAGCAAGTTTAATGGCATCGATAGCAATTCCAACATCCCAATCACCTTTTTTCATTCCACCTTTAAAAATTTGTAAATCTTTTGTCTTAACTTCATAGCCAGCCTTTTCCAGAGAGTCAAAAAATTTCTCTTCCAGACCTTCTTCTGTTTTTACACCATAGGCAATGGCCCGAATTAATTTCCTATCTCCAACAGCATTTTTTAAAATCTCTTTGAAGTTGGTTTTCTTTTTATAAAGAACTTTAGAGCTGTAGTACATATTTTGAATATCTACTAAAATTCCAATTCTTTGTTCGGGAAATTTTGACATATTTTTATTTACTATTTTTTAAGACCAGTTTTCTTTAGAACTGATTTATAAATTTTCTCATTAGTGTCTCGTAGGTAAGCCAAAAGTTTTCGTCTTCTAGAAATCATTCCTAATAATCCTTTCTGTGAATGCTTATCTTTTCCATTCTTTTTAAGATGTGCAACAAGATTATCAATTTTTCTTGTTAAAATTGCGATTTGTACTTCAGCTGACCCAGTATCGTTTGTGTGACGCTGGTAACTTTTCATTGTGTTCTTTTTTTGTCTTGCTGTTAAAGCCATTGTTTTTTTACTGATTCATCGTAATTTTATTGTAAAAAAGTCAAAAATTTCGAATGAATAAGCTTCTTTTAAATTATTTAAATTAACGATTTTGAAATAAATTAAGACCGTTACTGAGATTATAGTAACATAAAATTTAATAGAACGCAATAGTTTAATTAAATGTCCCTATATTTATTTATCCTCTACTCCTCCCTCTTCCTGGCTATAATTAATACTACTATCGGCGCTATTGCCCAGATAAACTGAGCCAGGCTTGTTGTAAATATCTTCAAACCAAATGGTGATAACATTTTTATAACTTCCTTGTCTGGTATCCATCCTAGAATAATTGTAGCCATAAGGCCCACAATAGTAAAAGAAATTGCTATTCTTTTAACCCACCTCATTATACTCCCGCCACCAAGCTTAACAACTACAGTCGGTTTAAACAAGACATAGTGCAATCCTATGGCCATAATCAGGAAAACGCCACTCTTGACCATGTAAGTGTCAATAAAGTCAAAGTCAGCGACTTCCGTGATAAGATAGGATGCATAGACAGCAAAAGCAAAGGCACCTATCTTTGTTTTTTTTACAATAAACATTAGGGCAACGCCCGCTAAAATCATCAATAGCAATAAGGCAATGTCTCCAGCATAGGCTTTTGGGATTCCAATATTAATAAGAAAATTTGTCATTTTTTTGTTAAACCTCTTTGGAAACTAATCTCCAAATAAGTCTATTTTATCTTTGTTTTTTTATTTTTGTTCTTTTATTTACGTTTCTTTATTTTCTACTTGTTCAACATATCCTTTACATTCGCTTGTCCTTTTTGAAGCATCTCTACTTTATCTTTATTTTCTTCCATCATTTCATTCCCTTTTTGCACTTTTTCCTGTAGCCCTTCTACACCACCAACTTTATCCATCAACTCCTTTCCTGTATCCATCATCTCTTTTCCGTCATTTACAATTTCTTTCCCAGTGTTGATTGTAGATTTAACATCGTCAACCGAACTTTTTATCTGGTCAATCCCTTCTCCACAACCAGCAAGTGTTATTGCCATCATTGCCACTCCAATAAAACCAGCTACTCTAATTACTTTTGTCATTGTTTTGTTTTAATAATTAATTTATAATATAAGTATATCATAATTACTCAATAATTTAAAACAAGTACAAAGACTCCTATCTATTATGATCATTTAAGCCTTTGTATTTCTTCACTTCTCCACGGCCGTGGAGAAGTGAAGAAATCTATTATAAAAATATGTTAGAATTTTGGCAACATTTACCTCTCACTATTAATCCTACTATCTTCTCTATCGGTGGTCTGTCTTTTCGTTGGTACTCCCTAGGCTATATTTTAGCCTTGTTAACAATTTATTTCTTTCTCAAACATCAGCTTGAAAATAATCGTTGGACTTTTATCCCCCAGGGACTCTCCTTAAATAAATTAGAAAATATCTTGTTAGTTAGTTTTCTGGGAGCACTACTGGGTGGAAGGATTGGCTATACCATTTTTTATGATTGGACAAATTTTATTTCCCAGCCTTGGCAAATTTTTTGGCCATTTTCTGATGGTTC
This sequence comes from Hyalogyrina grasslei, assembly GCA_034780735.1. Lineage (NCBI taxonomy): Eukaryota > Metazoa > Mollusca > Gastropoda > Hyalogyrinidae > Hyalogyrina > Hyalogyrina grasslei. The sequence continues at coordinate 4,208 of JAUZSW010464390.1, forward strand.
CTTTGTTGGATTTTATGGTATGTCTTTTCACGGAGGATTACTTGGCGCATTATTGGCCGGTTGGTTAATTTCTAAAAAATATAGTTTAGAGTTTTGGAAAATTGTAAACTTTATTATCCCTGCATTTCCTCTGGGTTACTTCTGGGGACGGATGGGAAATTTTATGAATGAGGAGCTTTATGGACGAGTAACGGAAAGCAATGTTGGCATGCATTTTTCTGATTCAGATACTGGACTAGGTATTCTTCGTCACCCGTCTCAGTTATATGAAGCTCTGGGAGAAGGTATTTTACTGTTTTTTATTCTTGCCTATTTTACACGAAAAAAATTCTGGAATCAAAATTTACTCTGGCTATTTTTAATCTTTTATGGAACAATTAGATTTGTCATAGAATTTCTTCGACAACCGGATATTCAACTTGGATTCATTGCCTTAAACTGGTTGACTATGGGACAACTACTGTCATTGGGAATGGTTGTGGCTGGTTTAATTATTTTAATACTCAAAAATAAAAATCTTTCCGCACTAGGCGAATCAGACGATAGCGAAAAATCCTAAATCATAAATCTTTTTTACATGAAAATTCTAAGCATCGAAACCTCCTGTGATGAAACAGCTATAGCAATTATCCAGGCTGACAAAAGTAAAATAACTACTTTAGCTAGTGTTGTTAGTTCCCAGGTTAAACTTCATGCTGAATGGGGTGGTGTTGTGCCAAATCTTGCAGCCCGAGAGCATCTTAAAAATACTATTCCCGTCCTAGACGAAGCATTGAAAGATGCTAATTTAACACTTGAAGATATTGACCTTTTTGCAGTTACCCAGGGGCCTGGGCTTATCCCAGCGCTACTCCTAGGGGTAAATACTGCCAAAACACTATCTTATTTCCATAAAAAATCCTTAATTGGCGTACATCATGTAGCTGGACATATTTTATCAGCCTTTAGTGATGAAAAATTTAATTTTGATATTTCGCCAGAACAATTTCCACTTTTAACGCTAACAGTTTCCGGTGGACATACTCAATTAATTTACACTGACGAACCTTTTAATTATAAAATTATTGGTGAAACTCAGGATGATGCTGCCGGGGAGGCTTTTGATAAAGTAGCTAAAATTCTAGGACTAGGTTACCCTGGTGGGCCGATAATTTCAAAATATGCCGACGAATACGTGCGGAAAAATAATATTAACTTGGAAGAACTGGATTCTCAGCCAAATGATACTTCTGTAAAAAAATTCTTTCCCAGGCCAATGATTAATAAGCCGGGTTTTGATTTTTCTTTTTCAGGGCTAAAAACGGCGGTACTATACTACACTCAACAAAATGATATTTCTTCGCAGGAAGCGCAGGAAAAAATATCTTTCGAATTTCAGGAGGCTGTCGTGGATGTCTTAGTAACGAAGACAATTCGGGCTCTTAAAAAATATCCTGCCAAAACGGTTTCTTTGGCTGGTGGTGTTTCTGCCAATACTCGCCTGAGAAGTAAATTGGAGAATGCTGTTAAGCAACAAGGTTTAAATTTTAAAATGCCCCCTATTTCACTGACTGGAGATAATGCAGTGATGATTGCCGTTGCTGGATATTATGGATATCTTTACTACCAACAAAATGATTCTCTCAGCACTCTCCAGGATAACTGGACAAATCTTGACGCAGATGCTAATCTGAAATTGAATTCGTACATCACAAATATTTAGAATTAACTAATTCTAGATTATCACTATTTTAAAAGAGGAGGTCTTAATGGGTACTAAACAATTAACTGCTGCATCTCCAGAGATGCTAGCTACTTTACTTATTTTTTATATGAATCGTTCTTTCAAGGCAGCGGAAAATCATGCCTGTGTTAAAAAAATTAAGAAGGGTAACTTTCTTGACGTGTCAGGTCAAATACTTGACTTTCCTGGATTAGACCAGGTTCGACTCTTCAGGGAAGAGATATCGAAATTAGATACCCAAGATACCACAACAGATAATGATGATGATACCACTTCTTATTATTTAACATTATTCATTATCTACTTATTTCAAAAAGACCTACCTGCACTTAATAATGTATATTGGGTACACCCTGCCTTTGAAGATATTCTTTGCAAAAATGGTTACATTACACCATCGTATAACATAACGCAGAAAGGCTACCGAAAATTAAAAGCTATTGGAGAGGCTATGGAAATAGACTACTCTAAAGCCAGGGTATATAGAGCTGCTATGACTCTCATTAAAAATACTACCCTTGCTACTGCCCTTGTATCAATAGATATTAGTAGCTTGTGTCCCTATGACGATAATCTCTATATTGAGCTTGAGAAAATGAGCCTTCTGGAAGATGACGTTCTGAGAAAAATTACGTCCCATGGCAAAGAAGTTTTAATTTGTTTTTATAGATTAAAACAGTATTTTCTAAGAAAAGAGCTCCGTGCAGTGATCTAAACTAGTAATAACTAAAAGAGCCGGTGAATCCATAAGGATTTACCGGCTCTAAAACTATTTATACTTTGTTCATCAAACTTTTATTAATCTCGAAATATTCTCCCTTCTAAATATGCTAAGGCAATTATATAAAAAGGTTTCAAACTAAACGCGGTCGCGGAAGCTTTGAAACATCGGACCACCTCAAGTATCTCTGTCCTAATCCTTCAGTGCTTTTGCTACAATCTTCGAGACCCCCATCTTAAACCGCAAGCGCCTCTAACCTAACAAACTTTTAAAATCTGGGAGGTCATCGTCTTTTTCTTCTTGTTCCTCTCCTTCTAAGCCAACTCGTTTAAAGCGGTCTTCAATTTCAGCATTTACTATTTTGGATGAGCGACCATATTTATATCGAGACAATTCTTTTAAAGCTTCTTTTATTTCCTCACTTCCCTCACTTGGTGGGTAAGTCTTCATATTAAAAGGCTCTGTCGACATATTATTTACCAACAATTTTGCATAACATTGATAGTTGTCAATATTTATTAAATCACTAGCCTTGAATGTTGGTGCAAATTGCTTTTCTAGAAACTCTGCGTCCTCTGAGCCAACCCGAAACGATGTAATGGAACCAACATTTCCAAAAACTGCTTTGGAAATATCTTCTGAGAGTTGTCCAATGAATTGATGTGCTATGGTCAAACTTAATCTGTATTTCCTGGCCTCAGCTAAAATTTGTGAAATAGAATCAGTAGTAAAATTTTGGAACTCATCAATATACAGATAGAATGGCCTCCTGTCCTTTTCTGGCATATCAACTCTAGAAAGAGCCGACATTAATAATTTTCCTACAATAACCATTCCCAATAAATGACTGTTTATTTCTCCAATCTTACCCTTGGAAAGATTAACTAATAAAATTTTTCCTTCGTCCATAACTTCTCTAAAATTTATAGTGCTCTTCTGTTGAGATATAATTGGTCGCATCATATCATTAGAAACAAAGGTTACTAATTTTGAAGTGATGTAGGGAGCAATATTCTCCATGGATGCATCTCCACCAGCTTTTTCCGCTTCCTTCTCCCAGAAGTCTATTACTGTCATATCTTTACATCTCTTTATCTTGTCTTTTCTGAAAGCTTCATCTCTAAATACTCTTGGTATTTCCAATAAGGTTGACCCAGTTTCTGGGCTATCCATAACCAATAACATTGCGTTTCTCATATATTGTTCAAACATTGGACCACCAGTTTGCTTCAAATCATATAATTTATCAAAAATGGAAATCATTTCATTAATCACAAATGTTTTTTGCTCTGGACTTTTTTCGTCATATTCCATCATATTTAAACCAAATGGCCTTTCTGTATCTGAAGGGTCAAAATAAATAACATCCTCGGCTCGCTCTTTTGGAATGGATTCTAAAACATGGTCAATTAAATCTCCATGGGGGTCAATTATGCACATCCCCTGTTTATTTTTTGCATCTTGCTTGGCCATCTCCTCAATGAATGTTGATTTACCAGTACCTGTTTGTCCAACAATGTATAAATGTCGATAACGATCTTCTTCACCAATCCGAATTTCAGTTTTTAGACCACGAAAATCATTATAGCCAAGAATTAATCCGTCCTCAGGAAGTTTGTCTGGTGGCGGAGCTGCTTTTGATTTTAATAAATCTAGTTTTGGGGTTTCAGTTGTGAAAATAGGGAAGTGAAAAACACTAGATAGCTCCTCAGTACTTAAAATCATTTTTTGATTGTCCGAAAAACTCCTTAAAATAAATTGACTAGCCAGCTCTTTAGCATTGTTAGTTTTATCCCTGACGACCTTAAATTTATTTAATTTATCACCATCAAATTGAGCAAAAGAGTTTTCCATTGAATCTAGCATCATGCCTGCTCTTTCCTTAGTACTACTTGAGGCTAATAACCTAATATTTACATCAAATCTTGATTGCCTAGACTTATTATCTAGTTGTTCTAAGTCACTTTGCTCCTGGGGTGTTAGGGAAACATTATCTTCCGGAGATTCATTTGACATCTCCTCTTTCGACTTGCCAGAGACAGCCCTTCCGACTTCCTTACCTAGCTGGTGTACAACCTTTCCTCGAGCAGTACTGCGTCTAACTGCCTTGTCTAGACGTAGCCCCTGCTGCATGCCCTGAGCTACTTTGTCTCCACGAAATTTCCACCTGTAATTTGATTTATGAAAAATTATTTGAATAGCGGCACCATCTGTTTTGTCACTAAGTTTTGACAGAGCGTTGGTGATGGCGTGTAATGGGTCAGTTTCTAATTGTTTGTAGGTTTTTATTGGGTAAAAATGTTTTCTTTTTAATTTTAAGTAGGACCCCACCGTTACGCTTTCTGGATGAAAAATATTATAGTCTTTAACTCTTTCAATATGCGCTGAAGGAAAAAAACTATGAATTTGTTTTTCTATTACTTCTTGCAATTTTCTAGGAAAGGCTATGTAAAATGATGTTTGCTCACTATCCGCTGGTACGGCAAGCTCAAAAATTAGATTTGGAATATTTTTTCTTCCTCCGGTAACACTCTTATCTCCCTCAATGAGTCCGATGAGTGATGCTAATAATTGTTCCATGGTGGATATTTCTTCTTTCTCTAATTGTTCTCTTGATACTCGCCCTCGGTCAACTTCTGCATCGTCTGTTTTTACAACTCTAATAACATCTAAGGAAATATCTAATGATTTTTTTATTTCCTTTTTTGATAGAATGAAATGTTCATAGGCCAACCAAAAGCTAGATATCAAAGCTATGATACCGCTAATGATTACTATACTAAAAACTATCGCTGTTACCTCCACGTTTTATTTTTTTATATTTTAGTTTCTGATTTTATTATCCTACTCTAACCACGCGCCTTCGGCGCGTAATTTATCATTTATACTTTATCATTTATAATTACAAAAGTCCTTTTTGGTCTAGAATATCTCTAATTTTATCTTCCGTTAAATCACTATGTAATTCGTCAAGAATATAGTTATCATTCAAGTGTTTGGCTATGCCAATTGCCAGTACTGGGTCTTTATGCATTGCAACTTGCACTAAATGCTCCACCTGTTCACCCACATCCAATTTCTTCATTTCATCAATGTTTTTCTCAACATCACGAATATCCACCGACTGGTCATCCGTGTCATTGTCAGAGTTAGTTGATGTTTGCGCTTTAAGCTTTTCTCCACTTTTTTCAATGGCCTGTTCTGCTTTTTTTTCTTCTGATTTATAAAGTTCCTTATCAACCCCACTACTAACTTTTTCCACACCACTAACTTCAGCAGGGCTTTCCGCCTGCTTATTTAAATCCTCCTGACTTATTGTTTCTTCTAGTGGCATGGTTTTAATTATGAATTATGAATTATTTACAACCTGTCCATTAAACCTATTTCAATGCTTATGCAGCCATTTGTTCATCATAACTATCCGCAACTGAGTCTGCTAAATTTTCTGGTGCGTTTATAGCTGGCATTATCTTAGTCTCTGATTTCAATTTTAGTATATCTACAACAATCCCCTTTCCATCCTCAAGGGAAACTCTAATTTTATTGCTATTTTTTATTAAATCTGACACCTTGGCATACACCTCTTTGTGTGTAAACTTTTTAGTTTCTTCGAATTGTTCTATTTTTTCTTCTATAAGACTGTGAAAGGCCATATCACTTGCAATCTTAATCTCCTCATTACCACCATCAGTTAAGACACTAACAGCATCCTTTATGGCTCCCAACAATAATCCACTCACGATGACTTCTACCGTTGACTCATCTACTATTTTAATATTCTCAGCTGTATCCACTGGTAATATTTCTTCTTTGTTTACTACCTCCGCCTCGGTAATTGGAACTACTTCCATACCATCTAGCAATGCTTGTATGTCTGGAACGCCTGCTGCTTCTGCATTATTTCTCAGAGCTGTTAAAAATCTTGGATCTTTATTTATTAATTCCTGTAGCTTTGCAATTTCATCCTCTAATAAACTCTCCTCTATACTTATTTTGTCTTGCAAATTCTTTAAATCCCTATTATTTGCTCCCATAAGCGTGTCCTCACCTACACCTAACGTCTTAGCACTACCCTCACCAACAATTTTAAGTGCAAGCATCTCTTCAGTAAGTCGCTCCCTTGCTTCTTCTGCATTTTCCCTGGCTAATTTGACACCCTCTACATACTTATCTAATTCGTCACCATTAAAAACGCTCTCAACTTTTTCTGGTGCTGTGATTTCTCCTGTTGGCATCTCTGTGTTTTTTGTATTCATAAATTGATCTAGCTTATCTTTAACCTCTAGGCTACCCTGACTATCTTCTGGCATACTTATTTCTTGCTTGTCGGCAGACCCACTAGTTACTGCTTGTTCATTACTTAATCTTTCTAGTTCTCTAGCCATTTCAGCCTCTGCGGCCACTAAATCCTCTTTGCTTATTTCTGGTGCCGTCTCTGCATTAGTGTCGTTTACGTCGATTGCATCATTTATATTTAGATCTTTCGGAGCTTTTGGCAACTCTTTATTTACATTTACACCTTCACCGGTTAAATCAAGTTGTCCTACTGTTGACTCTTCCATAGGCTTAGTATTTATATTATGCCCCTCTTCTGATATGCTTGGTCCTTCAAACAGCTCGTTAGCATTAATTCCCGCTCCTCGTGTATTGTCATAACTATCTGTAGTACTATCTATTTCATTCCCTGGATGCCCATCATTCGGCTCTTTTAGAGCTGTTACATTTATTTTAACCGATTTATTAATATCACCGCTTATCTTCTTTTCTTGCACTTGATTCATTTTATTTTTCATTTCTATTTAGTAAGTCTACTTACCCCCTTTCTAAATAGAATTGTTTTTATTTTTATTATCATGATTCGTTTTCAGCCACTAATTGTCCGACTGCACGTAATCTCCTTACCCTTGAATTATACCACAGCTTATTTACAATACCAAACGAACGTAATATAATAAAGGTGTTAATAATAAAAAAGTTGCTTTTTAGATTTTATAAAAGCGCTGTCTCTATAAAAATACAAAAATGAAAAAATATTTACCACTAGTCATACTAATAGCTATCTTATCGCTTGCTACTTTTTTGCGATTATACCAACTAGACACTGCTCCCCCGGGTGTTTGGTATGATGAAGCCTATAATGGATTGGATGCGCTGAAAGCAATGGAGAATAGTGACTATAAAATATTTTATCCAGAGAATTATGGGCGGGAAGGTTTATATATAAATGCTTTAGCTGTATCTTTTAAGTTATTTGGGGTGAACAGTTTTGCTCTGCGCTTTCCCAGTGCACTCTTTGGTATCCTAACTGTTCTAGGTTTTTATTTCTTACTTAGAAAATTGAAGCTAACCAAGACCACCACCATGCTTGGAGTTTTTGTTTTGGCAACTTCTTTTTATCATCTTAATTTTTCTAGAATTGCCTTTCGCGCCATCATGGTTCCCTTCCTACTAACTTGGTCTTTCTATTTTTTCATTAAAGGTTTTTATATTATAAAAGAACATACTACCAACCAGGCTGGTTTTCTCAAAAGAATACTTAATGATGCCCTATTTAATTTTTTCATAGCAGGAGCGCTGACTGGGGTTGGTCTGCATACTTACATTGCCTACAGGGTAGTGCCCTTAATTTTTGTCATTATTTTATTTATATTTCTTCTAATTTATAAGAGGTTTTTGGCTAATTACTGGAAAGCTATTCTTGTTTTTATTGTTGGTGCTGTAATTACAGCTGGCCCAATACTTTTCTACTTTCAGCAAAATCCGGCTGCCTTTACCGGAAGAACTGACGCCGTGTCTATCTTTAATGCTCCCGACATGACCGTGCCTGAAGCTTTTATTAAAAGCTTGTCTTTACATCTGCAGTCATTTTTCTTTGTTGGTGATGGCAATCAGAGACATAACCATACCTCACTGCCAATTTTACCATCTGTCTGGGCTTTATTTTTTGCCATTGGTTTCTTTATTTCTCTTAAGGAGATTTTTTCCAATCTTACTAAGCGATTTTTTTCTGCCGATAAATTTGAGCCTACAAAATTATTAATACCGGCAATACTTGGCCAAGCAATCTTTTGGCCCATGCTTATACCCGGCGTCCTAAGTCTGGAAGGAATTCCCCACGCTCTAAGAATTATTGGTGTTGTTCCCTCAATATTTCTGCTTACAGTTTTACCCTTTGAATATCTGAGGCGATTATATCTCCACCTTAAAGCATCTCCGTTTTATGTTATGAAACATTGGCGTTGGTTAATTATGCAAACGGCCTTTTCAGTTCTTGTGGTAACTTTTATTTTAACTGGTGTTTTTCAAGTCTACACTTATTTTGAGCTATGGGCTAAGAATCAAAAAACTGCTGAATCTTTTCAACAAGATTTATATTTATTGGGATTATTTATAAAAAAACAACCACTAAAAAATAATAATTACTTATTGCTTGGAAACCATATTAATATAAATAAACAAGATCGTTCTGATTTTTCAGAGAAAAGTTTGCTCTTCTCTAGCTACCCTGCTATTAAAAATTACCTTGCCTACAATGTCAATGAAGACATCACTGGACTAGTTAATGGTGATGCTATTGATTGCTCTGACTCTCAATTTATTCTTCAGCAAAATATTCCATTGTTATCTCTTAAAAAAATTAAAAACTATTGTCCTAGCTTGGAACTTCAAGAAATCCCACTAATACGCCCTGTCAAAATCATTGAAGAAAAATTCTGGGTATTGAGATAGGAGGTGTTATAGGACTATCTCAAAATTTTCTATATTATGCCAAAATAATAAACTCTATAAAAAAATAAAAACGCGGCCGGAGGCCGCGCTTTTGTTTTTGACCCCAAGTCATTCGACGGGGTAAACTTTTAATTTTTAACTTTAATCTTTAATGGACAATGGTCAGAACCTAACTGCTCAGTGAGATATTCTATCTCTTCTGTATTTTTATAGGTTTTTTTATCCGTTAGGAAGTAATCTATGCGCCAACCAACATTCCTATCTCTGGCTCTGGTATAAACATTCCACCAGGAGTAAACATCCGTCACTCCCGGGTTCTTTTTTCGCCAAACATCAACCCAGTCATTGTCTATAACTTTATCCATCCAAGCTCTTTCATCGGGGTGAAAACCAATATTACCATCATTTTCCTTAGCTCGCTTCAGGTCCAATTCAGTATGGGCTACATTCATGTCCCCACCAATAATCACTCGATGATTTTGCTTTCTTAATCTATTCATATAATCTAAAACCCTGTCAAAGAAAATTAGTTTCTCTTTCCAGGCCTGGTCGCTCTTACCTCCATTTGGAAAATAAATTGATAGAATGTCATAGGTGGTGCGCTTAATTTTGAAAGTTAAATGTGATACGCGCCCCTCGTCCATATTTGGTGCTTTGGGTACGGTGGTTTTAAATTCAACATCTTTTAGGCTATTATAAAAATCTTGTTTTACCCAGATACCTGTTCCAGCATAACCTGGTTTTTCAGCACTATGATAGAATTGTTGATAGGTATCATTTTTAGTAAGCCACTCACTGAACTGCTCTGGCTTACCTTTAATTTCTTGTATTAACAGAAAATCTGGCTTTTCTTTTTTAAGAAGTTCTTCTAGTGTCCCCTTTCTTTCTCCCGCCCGCAAGCCATTAACATTCCAGGTTATTATTTTCATAAATTTTAAATCTTAACGAATTATATGCCCCTAATTAAAAAATTAATCCACATACACACTATTGCCGATGAATTCTGCTACACATACATCTGAAAATAAGTAGATTGCTCGTATTAATTCTTCTGCGTTAGCAACTCTCTTATTGTTAATCATAAACCATTCCACAGGCTGATAACAACCACTGCAAGCATCTACCATTTGTGCGGAAGTATTTGGTCCCAACACCATAACGATTGGTAATAACATTTTAAAATTATTTACATCTAGCTTATCTGAAAAGGCTGGTAATAACTGCTCTTGAAAGTGTAAGATTTTTTTTCTAATCTTTAATCCCTCGGATGTTTTATGTTTCATTAAAAATATAAAGACTATTAATACTCCTGTCACCAAAATATCCTGAAGAAATATTACCTCAAATGATTTCTCAATAGAAAAAATAAAAAATATACTGACTGGAATAGCTAGCAGATAAATAAATTTTAACAATATATTCCATCCAGAAAGATATTTCTTTTGCTTGAGTCTTTTTTTTGTTACTGCTCTGACTCTTCTAAGGGCCCCAACCAATTTTGTATATAGTTTATGCCCATTTACAATATCATTCTCATCAGATCTTTCTAACAATACTTTGAACACAATTATTTCCTCCTCTGTTAGGTCAGCATCCTCAAAATTAGTTTGTAAAATTAAAAAAGAACATCTCTCTTTATTCTGTGCTAATAGTTCCAATCTCGACTGCTTTTCAATGTTGAAGTTAATTTTAATAAATTTCTTCATGGCCAATGTCAAGAGCACAGCTGCTATCAGCTGGTTTTCTCTTGGTATTTCCCCTAATACCTCTGCCAATTCTCCAAGACTAAATTCTTCTAGCACTTCACTTACGAGTACACTATTATCATAATTAATATTAACCGTTTTCACAAAACTAAATGGTTTAGCAAAAAATACCCAAAATAAAAAAGCTAAATTCATAATACCTACTGACATTAAGCATACCAACAAACTGCTACTGGACAAAATAGCGCCATCAATCATTGGAGTTATTGTGGCTAATACGCTAACCCCACTTAAGGTTACACTCACAAATATAATATTTTTCCACTTAACTATATAATTCATACTTTGATGTTTAATTCTTCTTAGAATTATTTTCTAAATTAATTATTTGCTATCTTTCCGGCTTTTAGCCGTCCCGTATCCTTTAGGATTGATAAATTAAACTCACTCCAATCATAGCCCCAGGAGCCAACATATAATATGTTATCTCTTGATAAATGTTCATCTAGTTTTATAATCTGGTCCTCTGGTCTTACTATAATCCACATTGAAAAGTCTTGTTCTGGGTCACCCTGGTTGTATAGTCTAACTCGCTCTTCTCCTAGGTGAAATCTAGCAATTGTATATTCGAAAGCGTCGTCTGTTACAACTGTAGTCTCCTGATTGACCAAATTCTTGTCGCCTAAAACTGTATTCCAAGAAGTGTCAAAAGGGATTGGCTTAAGCCAAAATAATAATCCAATATAGACTACAATAATTGTCCACTGCCATTTACTTTTTAATTGACTCACTACCACTCCTAAAAGTAAATAAACTAATACGGCTACTGGCATAAAATACCTATCTACATAAAATCGTTTTCCTACCTGTGATAGTAATATTAAAAATACTAAGACACCAAATGATGTACCGGCAATAACAAAAATTTCTTTTCGCCACCTGTTTTTCTGCCATAGCCTTACTAATCCAATACATACTCCCATTAGTACCAATAACCCTATGGTACTTCCTCCGAATAAAGTTCCTGCTGTTTCTCCATCAAAAGCGAATGGTAACTGCTTAAATTCATTAGCCCTAGCAATTGAATTTTCACTAGGTGGATGTCCCAGGAAAAAAACCTGCAGAGATGTTGGGATATTACTTAAATACGCCACTGGAATCCAGCCAAGTCCCTTTCTGGAGGTGTGCTGTTGGAATGCTGGTAGCCACAGACTGAACATTCCTCCTATTATTACAACTGCTACTAAAAATTTCCAAGAGGTAAATAAATTTTTAATTCTACTAAATATAGTTGCTTTTTTGTTTTTATAAAATAATAATTTGTACAAGATAAAAATTATGCCTGCTATTGTAATGAAAAATATTGATAGATAATGTGTATAGAGGCATAACACACTGAAAACTGCCCATAAAATCCAATATTTAAGTCTGTCACTTTTTAAGGCTTTTATGAAAAAATACACCCACCAAATAACTAAAAAACCGAATAAAGAATACATTCTAGCTTCCTGAGAGTATAAAATGGCAAACGGTGAAACTGTCATAAGAAAGGAACTGATGAGTCCCACCCTTTTGTTGAATATTTTTGTACCTACCCAGTAGACAGAAAAGACACTTAAAATACCAAAGACTACGGAAAAGGAGCGAAAACCAATAGCTGAATAGTCAAAAATACTTGCCCATGGTTTTAATAGATAATAATAGAGAGGTGGGTGCACGTCGTGAAAAATCATCCACCACATGTCTGACCAAGACATTCTAGTGATGATTCCTGTAAAGGCTTCATCATACCAAAAGTCTCGCTGCCACAACATCTTGGAGAAACGTAAAATGAGTGCCAGAATCAAAATTCCTGCCAAAAAAATACTGTCTATATTTTGTTTTATTCTGTTATTCATCTTCAATTATTAATTCTTTATTATCATAACCCTCTTTAAATCTATAGATTATTTTATCATCTAATCTCAGGTCGATATATAACATGCTTTCGAGGTCGTTAGTATCAACTTTTCTCTCCAAAAATGTTCTAAGCTTTTTTAATTGCCTCCCTAAGTCCTGGTCTGTGGAAAACCAAATCTCTCCATGACTTTCGCTTTTAATCCTAATTTCCTCAGATGCTACATCCGGTACAATTACCATTAAATCATTGTCAAAATAAAATGTTGTTTTTATCTCCTCTAATATTTGTTGTCCTGTTTTGGAAATTTCTTTAATCACTGCTTTTTCCACTGGCTCTTTCCATTCACCTGTTTTTATAAATACTTGGCAACTTAACCCTAGCATCTCCTCCTTCTTACTGCATATACTCAAAAGCTCTTTTTCTTCATTACCACAGTCGAACTCTTCGATAATATTATCTTCCTCATCTAGTAGTTGGCAATTACTTGCCTGTTTCCATAGAGCCACCCTCTCTCTTTTTGTGATATTTATAATTAACTTATTTGGAAATGCTTTTTGTATTTCAACACTCTTAACTACATGATATTTTTCTTGAATACTATTCTTAAATGTTTTAGAGGGAAATAAAATTAAATTCCTCTTTATCTCTTGACCGAAAAGTTTATTTTTTTCAGACTCCTTTACTATTTGCAGTAATTCTTCTTTTCCCTCATCATACCCCACGATGTTTATCTCATCAATTTCCATTGCGTCAGAAAATAATAGTACCCAAACTGTGAATATGCCAAAGCAACCCATTAGAAAAACTACACCCGCTTTTTGCCAATTTATTTTTCTGGGTTGTTTTTTTCTTTTTCTAGTAGCTTGTTTTTTAGACTGTGTTTTTTTCGCCTGGGCCTTTCTGATATTTTTTATTTTTGCTCGGCGAATTTTCCCAGCATTATTTTTTTGTTTTTTTCTTTTGAATAAACTCATTATGAT
>JAUZSW010465501.1:0-58402 GCA_034780735.1 Hyalogyrina grasslei
GCGGCGGCTTTTGTCAATGCAAGAATTGTCAGGCTATAGCTCAGCGAGAAGGATCTGAAGCTGGACCGTTACTTGACTTTGTCAACTGTGTAGCTCAAAAGGTTAAGAAAAAATATCCTCATGTAAAAATTACGACGATGGCTTATGCCGAATCTAAACAACCGCCCAAACAATTGCGTCCAGCAGATAATGTAATTATTCGCCTTGCTAATGAGTATTCTGCTCATTACCCGATGTTCAACATTGATGATCATAATAAATTTTTACCATTATTAAAGGGCTGGAATGATATTGGTGCAGATATTTTCATCTGGGATTATGTAGTTAACTATGGTGGTTGGCCGATGCCGTGGCCGAATTTGGAAGTTATTGACCATAATATTGACGTTTATGCAAAAAATGGTGTCAAAGCACTTTTTTTACAAAGTTCTCATTACGGACCAGGCGAAAACCAAGGGCGTTTGCGGGCCTGGGTATATGCACAAAAGATGTGGGATCCACGGCGAAAAATAGCTGATTTAGTTCGTGAATTTAATTATGGTTATTTTGGTAAAGTTGCACCATTAATGCAGGAATATAGTGATCTACTTCTTAATGAATGGAAGCTTTATCGTAAAAATCACAAAGTTACTGATTCAACTAGACGGATACTAAAACTCAGCAATAATTATTATCCTAAAGCAAGCCAAATATTTAAACAGGCCCTTAAATTAGCTGCTGGAGATAAAAAGTTGTTAGATAAGGTCGAATATGAATATATTAGCATCCTATTTTATCGTCTGGAGTTTTTATCACCTAAAAATAAAGCGGATAAAAAACAGTATATTAAGGATCTTGAGCTATTTAGTAAATTGGCCGATAAATTCAAGGTCAGACGAATTACCGAAAATTCAACTACAACCCCGACACGCATTATTGAATGGAAACGTAAAAATAACATTGTATCTGAGGGAGATCTTCCAGTAATTATTACGCTTGGGGCTAAAGATGCCACTCGAGTAGGCAATGGTTCTAAAAAATATGATGATATTAGCGTGCCGGGTGGAAAAGTTATTAAATTACCTATGGATGGCAAAGAATGGGAAGTTCAATGGTTTTTTGGCTCTTGTCTGTTTAATAATACGACATACAAAGCAAGAATTCAGGTTAGAATCGATAAAAAGCATAATAACGGGCTTGCTATTGTGGGTGGCATATATTCCGTTAGTTTAAAGAAAAATGCCTTAAATATTAAAATTGATGCGGATAAACTGCCAGAAAGTGGTTTTAAGTGGATTGATTGTGGTACCTTTAATGGTTCTGATGCTGCTAGTGCATATTTTTTCCTAGCTCAATATGCGAATAGTGCAGCATCTAACGTCTATATAACCGGCATTGAGTTTATTCCTCAAGGTGTTAAACTGGGAACCAAAGCAGTCAGGAAAGTAACGGTAAAAAAAGCTGTTTATACGACAAATGGCAAGGCAAAGACTTTCACTGCCACAGCCTTTAAGGTGGAAAAAGCAGCTAAACTAATTAGTAGCGCAGGAAACCGGGTAGTGGCAATTGCGTCAACTGACAAAGGCTGGAATACGCAGTTAAAGCTCCCCGGCAAAGTAACGCCTGGCAAATATCATATTCGTTTGAATGCTAAAGTTATCGGACCTAAGAGTGGTTATGGCATACGGGTGGCGATCTATAGTCCACAGGCAAAAAAATGTATATTAGAGACCATGGTTTCAACGATGACTTTACCGCAAAGTGATCAGTATCAATGGATTGACTGTGGCGACGTAACGACTACTAGTGATCCCAGAGCCTATCTATTTATTGCCGGATATGGTGATAGCTCATTTAAACAACTGTTAATTAAATCAGTGGAATTTATTCCAATAAAGTAGTTATCAAAATCCCCGTTAGAAGTTATAATGCACTTTTTAGTAAATTAAATTTTCGTATAACATCTAGCGACCTATCTGTTACAAGTAGACATTATTGTAGAGTTTTAAATATTATGAGATAAAGTAACCGTAAAAATCATCTAAAATAGCAGGAGAAAGAAATTATGTTAAAGCAAAGCAACAAACATCAGAAAAACTTCTCTGTTCTCAAGCAAGCCCAGAAAAGACCAAGAAAAATTATTTTATTATTATTGAGTTTAATATTTGGAGGTAGTTCGCTTTTCGGCGGTAGCGTATCGGTATGTAACCATACAAAAGGGGCTGATGCCACTTTTACGCAGGAATCTGACGTGGCTCCCATGCAAGCAATTTATTATGCTGAAGCTTGTGCTTTTAAATATAACCTTACTGGAACCATTAATACATCGCCGTGGCATACAGCCTATAGTGACTATTTAACCGCAGCGGAGAAAATCAATGTAAGTCAAAATGGGCGGATGCATTATAGTATCTATATGCAGTGTTATAACACCAATACTGCGACAGATAATAATACAGAAGAGACACTTAAGACTTTTCCAATTGTTGATCCATCAACAATTGATGCAGTTATGCAATATCAGATTAACTGGCACTATAAAACATTTGGTTATCTGCCTGCAACATGTGCCTATCAGGGAGGTGGAGGCTCCTATGCAGCCTATATTCAGACATATATTCTTGGTGGACGTCTTTCTAATACCGGGGATAACTACTATAATTTAACCGCCGATAAAAGTCTCACTGATGATTATAAAATTATCACTAGAATGGATGATGACCCACTCTGGTACGCTGGTGCGGGTTATGATGTCAACGATGGTCACTTATTAGCAATTGACTATATCAATAGTTCTATTAATACTGGTAGTTGGTATTCAAATTTCACTCATTGGGCAGACAATCCACAACGGGTTAAACTATATGATTTTTGCCGTGAAGCAAGAACTGCAATTAATGCGTCTAACAAGCGTGTTGCCTGTGTGGCTGCAGGCGATGCAATTCAATATCGTTGGCTACGCGATATGTCAACCGTTAGCCTTGCTGACAATGGTTCATCACTAAATTTATCCATTACTTACACTGTTCCTAGCTGGATGAGTACCACTTGGACTGTTGCCGACAGCGATCCAAATATTACCCCACGTAAACCAATAGACAGCATGACAAATCCATTATCGGTAAAAGTTGATACGAGTGGCACCGCACTCAGTGGTAAAGAGATCTCGGCATCTGGAGCCGTTGCTATTCGCAAAATTGCACTTGATACATTCATCGTTGATGTCCCATTCAACCAGCAAAGTGAAACCGTAACTATCAATTTAACCGCAACTGTAACTCCAAACTATGCCGATGAATCACTGCCAGCTATCACTGGAATATCAAAAAGTGCTAACAGTGACATTTGGACTATTAATACTGACAAACCTACCAACTGCGTTATTTTTTCTATTCCTGCTGGAAAAACACTTACAGAAATAAGCATAAGAGATTCAAATGCTTCTAGTATATATAATCGCGTCGATGCCCCTATTAGACAAAATACTATCTCTACCACTCATACCTTCTCGCTAGCTACAGATAGTGGATTAATTTATTATGTTGGAGTTATGACGGAACAAAAACAATCTATCCTTGCAGAACTCATAGATAATGGAACACCTCCAACAAACAATCCACCAATTGCAGTAGCTGGAGCTGATCAGACAGTCACTGAAGCTACAACTGTAACACTTGATGGGAGCTCTAGCAGCGATAGTGATGGTACAATCGCGGCATACGCATGGCAAGAGGGTACGGTAATGTTGTCAACTAGTGCGACCTTCACTAAAAATGATTTCACTGTTGGCACTCATAATATAACATTAACCGTGACTGATGATGATGGTGCCACAGCCAACGCTAGTGTTATTATAACAGTTGATGCTACAAGTGGCAATAATGAATCAGCTATAAGTTTTATTACCCATTTTAATGATAATACCAGTTGGGATATCAATACTGCAAATGGTGATTATGCGGCGGGTTCGGGGACTGCGGTTACAAGTGGGTCTCCTACTTGGAATAGCGGTTTTTTTACGAGTAGTCTCCCAGCCAATCGAGCATTCTATGTTACTGATTCAACATCTAAGGTCACCTATGAAGGTGCTGACAATATACCACTAATTGATCCAGTAAATGGAACTATGACCGTTGGTTGTTGGATAAAAGTAACTGGCAATAAAAAAATCAGACCAATAATGATTCGCAATGGCTCGTATGGTGATTATCTGATGTTTGATATCGGACAGAATGCGACGAATAAAGTTTCATTGATTTTTAATGATAGTGGCGTCGGTAGTAGTCAATACAAAATTAGTTCAACCGATATTTCAACATTGATTGGTAATTGGTGCTATATAGCTACAGTTATTGACCTTGCGAATCAGCAACTTAAACTTTATCTATTTGATTACAGCGGAAATCTGCTTAGCAGTGAACTGTTTAGTATCAATGTTGACAGCTGGGATATTACTGCTGGAGCAGCAGTAATTCAATTTAACTATGATCAGAGTGGCACTAACGAACTATGGATTGATGAATTCAGCATTGATAATACAGTTATCAGTGAAGCTGACCTACAAATAAGGGTTACTGCAATGGTTAGCGGAACGGAACTTTCAGTTACAAATATTGAACCTCCAACGAACAATCCACCAATTGCAGTAGCCGGTGCTGATCAGACGGTCACTGAAGCTACAACTGTAACGCTTGATGGGAGCTCTAGCAGCGACAGTGATGGTACAATCGCGGCATACGCATGGCAAGAGGGTACGGTAATTTTGTCAACCAGTGCGACCTTCACTAAAAATGATTTTACTATTGGCACTCATAATATAACTTTAACCGTGACTGATGATGATGGTGCCACTGCCACCGATAGTATTATTATAACTGTCAATGGGACTGTTAACGATGTTTTTTCATCTAAATATGAAGCTGATAATATTGTTTTAGCGGGATACACTGCTATCAATGGAGCCACTATGACTATTAATGCTGGTATTGCAAAGTTTGTCGCTGCACCTTATAAATATTTCATTTGCGACGATTGGAATTCAGCAGTTAATAACACTAATGGCTGGACTTATGAGATTAAATTTAAAGTTGGCACCGACAATCCAGATCTCTATCATATAGATCTTTACCTTGCCAGTATTACAAATGATCCGTCAAATAAAAAACAACGGATAAGATTTAAAGGTTCTGAAATCTATTTGGATGATATTGGAATACTTAAAACTAAAGATTTTACTGATACTTTTCATATCCTGCGCATCTCCCAGGCAAGTAATTCATCTGCATATAAATATTGGGTTGATGGTGAATATATCGGCAGTTATGATGGCGTTAGTGATGCAAGTTCAAACCTTTACCAATTCGGAGCACTTAGTGGTTCTAACGGTGGTAATTTCTATATTGATTATATTTACTTTACTGGCAATGGTGCCTATGAATTGGACAGTAGCCCCGTTAATCAACCTCCAGTCGCTATTGCTGGTGCAGACCAAACAGTAGACTTAGGTGACAATGTAACGATTAGTGCTACAGACAGCAGTGACAATGACGGGACGATCACGGCATACGAATGGCAAGAGGAGGGGACGGTTCTGTCAACCGTCGCCACCTTCACTAAAAATAATTTTACCATTGGGACACATACCTTGACCTTGATGGTGACTGATGATGACGGTGTCACAGGCACCGATAGCGTGATTATAACAGTTAATGAATTGTCTGCTGAAAATCAATCACCAATTGCCAATGCTGGAGGAGATATAATAATTGCTTTATACAGTGTAGTAGAATTCAATGCATTAAATAGTTGCGATATTGATGGAACTATTATTAATTATGAATGGCGAGAAAGTGATACTGTTATTGGTAATCTTGCGTCATTTGTCAAAAAAGATTTTTCTGTCGGCGAACATACGATTACACTTACTGTAACCGATGATAAAGGTGCTACGGCATCAGATACAATAATTATTAATGTAAAACCACTTGAAAATATTAGTATTACAGATGATTTTGATAATGCTACCGACAGTTATGATCCTGTTTCGTCAACAGCACCATTGCATCGCTATACCACAAATCTTGCCGATAATGAAATAACTTTCAATCATTTTGGTGCATCCGCAGATACAAGCACTGGAACAGGAAAATCGTTTTATATTGATGCAACTATTAATGTTGCTGATGATGAAGAATGGTATTACTATATTGACTTGCCTATGCCAGCAGTTCCAGTCAACTTGGCCGGAAAACTGGCCTTAACCCTAGATTTTAAAATGGATGCTGAAACTATTGCTATAACCAAAATTGGTATGGATAACTTGGTTACCGCTTTGAATTCAGAAGTTGTTGATGGTAGTACGCTATACATTTCTGATGCAAATAAATGGATTCATTTTTCACTCGACGACATCGCCTATAACTGGAACCTTGACAATGCAGAACATTACGTTAGTGACGCTTATGGCATCAAAAGAAGTGATTTTGGCGTGAAAGTTAGGCATATTATTCTAGGAATCGTTGCTATTGGATCTAAAAATATCAAAATATATATTGATAACTACAGCTTGTCAGGAACGCAGATGGAACACGACGCATGGACTGAAGCTTATGTCAGTGGTTACAGCTATCCAGCATGGCAGTCATACCATAGCAGAATTCAAAAAATGATTGACTTTCAAACAAATAGGCTGAATAGTCTGCGCATCTTGCCTGAATTACCCGCAGTTCCGAGCGATAAACAAGATTATCAGTATAAAAAACTTGGCTATTATAAAAATGAAGCGACTGATAATATTACAACGATGCAAACCGCCAATAATACTGCTTCCGGCATCCAATCGTATTTCTCCGCTACAATTATGAACCGAGTTGAAGAATGTTTGAGCCGTTATGAAAATACTTTGCCTCATCTAGAAGCGAGTATAACTTCACCTATTGCAGATTTTGAACTTTATAAAGTTCAGCCAATGAAATTCGGCTATCTTGATGGATATACATTTCCAATGAATTATAAAAAACTTACCGGTTTTAATTTACGGATGGCCCCAGGTGAATATCGTTCAATCGCTATTCTCATTAATCCTGCACCAAATTATTCAGCAACTCTCGAATTCTCTAACAGTGATTTCACGGGCAGTAACGGTAGCTTTGCGGCAGCTAATCTCGACCCTTATGTCAGCAAAATATGGTACCAAGCTGGTCGGAATAATACTATGAGGGAAAATTATACTTCAGGTGGAGAACAGTTCTTGACTCAAGAATTATTACTTAAAAACGATAACTTAGTAAGAGTAACTCATAATGCAAATGAACGCATTGGCAAACCTAATGGTAGCAACGAACTCTGGGTGACCGATATGGACGGCTCAAATGGACGTTATATTAATATCTCCACCTTCTATGAACTTGATAGAGATCATACATTCCCAGATCCTAAGACTATTCGTATCAGTGATGCGACATTGTTACAACCATTTACAATTAGCAATACCTATAAATTACTCTGGGCAATTGTGCATGTTCCTGCTGGAACAGCAGGTGGAATATACAATGCAACTTTAACTTTAAGTGAACAAAATAATTCAGTGGTAAAAAATATTCCGTTACAGATTGAGGTATTGCCTTTTAACTTAGCCACCGCACGTCTTTCATACGGTCTTTTCTTTCCAGGAAAGCTCCGAACTGATAAAGCTGAAACCGATATTATTCCATTAAGCTATAATGAAAAAACTCATGCTCAACAACAGCTTGAACTTCAGGATATGTTTAACCATGGCGTGCTCTATCCAGCAGGCTATGAAGATAATATCACTGCATTTAATAATACTCTGACCATTAGAGATACAATAGGATTTCCGAAAGATAAATATTTCTCATTTGGTTTAAAATTATCAACATATTCTCTATCAAGTGATTTTACACCATGGCAGGATATCATTGAAAATCACGGTTACGACCGCAATCAATTATATATCTACAGCAGTGAAGAGGAGACTAGTTCGGAAAAACTTGCTTCTCTAATAGATGTGACACAGAATGAGGCGTACTCGGTTGGGGTAAAAATTGCAACTGCTGTTTATGATAATGCCTTTAGTGTCATCGGTAACTATCTGGATGTAGCTATCTATGCTAAAGGCGTACATGCTTCAGGTATCGAGAAGCAGGTTATAGACTGGCACAGTGCTGGTCAGAAGATATACTCTTATGGTGACCCACAGGTCGGAGTTGAAAATCCAGAAGTTTATCGTCGTAATTACGGTATCCTCCTTTATCAAAAAGGATTTGACGGAGCTCTTGATTATGCATATCAGAAAGCGTACGGAGTAACCTGGAATGATTTTGATGCTGGCGCAGACGAAGAATATCACCGTGAGGAATGTTTTATTTATCCGACCACCAACGGCATTGTTGGTACCATTCAATGGGAAGGATTCAGAGCTGCAATTACCGATATGCGTTATCTATCAACGCTGCTACAAATTAGAGATAGCAGAGCTGCTAACGGTGAAGATGTCAGTGGCATTGATAGCTGGATAGATAATCTAGATGTTAATACTGATCTCAATCGAATACGGGCAATGATTATTGATAAAATAATTGAAATTCAGTAAGATAATAAAACTATCGAACAAATAGAAACAAGTCGTGGCGTTGACTGAAGCTTGGGATGAATATAAATGTAAAATGATGCAGGGTTTCGAATGAATATCTGATGCAAAAGTTTATCAGAATTTAGTCATTTGAGCTCGAAATATGTGAGAAGGAACGGGTTTATTTACATATTCTACTTCAGGCTGCACCTGCTTACGGTAAAAGGTAAGCTCTATTATTTTCAACTATTTTTTGGATAGTTATTAAATTTTCAGGTACTGTTCGATAGTTAATAATGGTCTTATTTGTGGTAAATATTCCTAGTTCAACTAGCAGCTGTTTTTGAGCTGCTAACCAGTAGGGGAAGCCATCTCCACCGAAGATTTTGAACATCATTGTTCCCATTTTATCTTGTAATTCCTGTGCTTGATGGAAATCACCTCTAGCGGCCGCATCTAAAATCATATTGCTTATGTAACCATTAAAACAGGCTCCGCCAAACAGCATTCCATCATATCCTGTTTCCAGATATGGTACACAGTTGAATTCATCACCATCGAGTAATAGTGGTGGCTTTTCCAGCGTTACGATATGGGCGGCAAACTTTTTCATAGTAGTTAGATCACCGGAGCTGTCCTTGACCATGATTAAATTTGGATGTGACATTAATTGCATTACTGTTTCAGCTGTAACTTCAATGGTTGAATGGGCCCCACGATGATAAAATCCTACTGGCAACGGACTGTTATCCAGTACTTCAATAAACATTTTTTCAAGATATGCCTGATTGCTATTCTGTAACAGGGGCGGTGGAGCCATGATTACTGCATCCACGCCTGAATCAACCAAGTGGTAGATATTATCAAGAATTTTAATCGCTGAATTATCTGTTACTTGAACTGTGACTTTCAATCTTCCAGCCGCTGCCGCAACAGTAGAGTCAACAACCTCACGACACATATCATGAGTTAGCCAGGGTCCTTCACCGCTGGTGCCACAGAGAAAAACACCTTTAATGCCAAGCCTGAGATGATGTTCTGTTAGTCGTTCGATTGAAGCTGTATCAACTTTCATATCGTTGGTCAATGGCGTGGGAGCAGCCGACCAGACACCCGCTTTGTATATATTTTTATTCATGATTATTTGTCCTTATATATTGTTAGTATTAAATTTCACGGTTGCCTATATTATTTATCCAACCATTTTCGTCGTACGCTCTAATCAGCTGTTACCTGATTAGGAAAAATTATTTATATTTAATTTAATTGATTTTACACCATATTTGCCCGCTTCAAAGCACCAGAAAACGGCAATAAAGCTCTTGTCTGCTAATTGAGTCAGCGAGGGTAAGCCAAATTTAAAATCATCAAAGGTATCAATGCCATTCTCAATAGTTTGTTCGGCTGAGGCTTGGCTTTTTGCTCCAGGTTGCCAGAGTAATTCGTCTTTACCTATTTTACACTCTGAATCAGTTATTTTTGCCTGGGCAATTCTGATGCCTTGCGGCGTTTGGCGATAGTTATAAATTAGTAAAAAATCATCACCACCTAACCATAATGGAGTTAATGTCTGTCCATTGATTGTAGTCGCTTTCGGAACGCTCCAGTTTTTGCCGCCATCATGTGAAATGCTGTAATGATTGTTGAAATCTTTGTAGGTACCAAGTTCTACTGTCCAAGCAAAAGCAATCAAGGTGCCGGGTGTTGTTTCAACTATTTTAAATTCAAAAAAACCTTTTACCCCTTTAGGGTCGGCAAATACCGTATATTCATTATCCCAGTTTTTGCCCTCATTAAGCGATTCGCGAACGACGACTCGTTCACCTAGGTGTGCTTTATCAGTTAACAGCCCTGCCGGCGCTAACCAGCGTCCATCCTGGAGAATAATCATTGGATTGGAAACCTCGATTGGCACCTGCGCCTGCAGAGGTATTGTCGTCGGTTGAGACCATGCTCGACAATCTGTATCTGCGGTACAAAATACTGAGTCGATTTTCATAGTGCCAAACTTAAAAGAGTTACCAGCGGGATAGCTACGTTGCCCATAAGCGATAACCAGTCCATCAGCGGTTCGACTCAGGCGCATGCTGTTTGCGCGTACTGGATTTTCCTGGCATGGTAAAATCACCCCTTCGTATTGCCAACTATGACCATTATCAGTTGAGCGTGCCCAATCACTACCACCGGTTGCTTCGGGGCCGTCTCCAACATTGAACCCACAGATTAAATCACCGTTATTGAGCTTGACAATGTTTGGAAACGCAGAGTTTTCATGATGAACCCAAGTTTCGCTGATAATTTCAATAAAATTCATATTTGTTACCTTAATTATTATGCCGTAATCTTTGCAATTGCGACAAACGAGTCATATTCGGCAATATAGTCTTCTGCCGGCGTTGCCCCTTTTTCCACCCGAAACCATAACTGTCCGTCAGAAACAGTTGCAAGGTCAGCAGTAATTGACGAAACATGATAGTTACCTGAAATATAGGGCAGGTTACGTTTTCGTATTAATGGCAATACGACCTGTTCCGTATGGCGCTTAAGACAGATTTTATCGGTATCGACTTCGGCCATGAACAGTGGAGCGCGCCAACGCATAACATCCTGATTATCATCAGCACTGCGAGTATAAACCAGATAAAGTTTATCTTTAAGTTTCAACCAGTGCTGTTGAGTATTAGTGGTTAATAATGGGTCGCCATCGTCCCAGCACCAACTCGAGACATTACTCCAACTTAGTCCATCATCAGAAACAGTCACATAACCGCGTTGTTCGCCAGTACGTAATGTTAAGAGAAATTTACCAGCGAACTTAACTATTGACGGTTCAACTAAATAACTAGTACAGTCACCACTGTCAACTTGTTTTCCTACTTTGTCAACCGTAATATTTTTACCATCAAAACTACAGAGCAAAGTTGCAACAACAGAGGCTTTAGATGTCTGATTCGGTGCATAGTATATTGGAATAATAATATTACCATCAGGTAAAATTTCAATTTGAGTACAGGCAGTGCGCCAGTCATTACAGTTCACAAATACTGAATGAGTCAATTCCCTACGTTCAGACCATTCACCTTGAGCATTACGAATTGCATAGACTGGTCGGGTCGAATATTTTTGCCGATCAAAATTTGAATTTTCCAGTAGGCATTTCTCTGCGCCGTAATAGGTTGTACAACCTAGGGCAATGACACTTTTTGTCGGTGCGTGATAAAAGGTGCGGACATCCGCTATGCCCTCTTTAACGCCGCCATCAAGTATCGTTGATTTTAGTGCAGTCAATGGCTGGACTTTACTCCAAGATTTGCCTTGATCTATAGAGGTGGCATATTCAACGGGGCCATAGGTATCACCCGCACCATTAAAGGTCTGCATGGTCATGACCCAGTCACTGGCAGCCTGGCAGACTGCCGGATGAAAATAGTGCGGCGTGTCATTGCCTGTCCAAAATTTTAAAAGTTCGACATTGAACATTTTATCTTTTTCCTGTTCTATTAATTAACAGTCTACAGTCAACCGGTGACCGTAGACCAACAACTGTATCTACTATTTCACTGGGGTAAACTCTAATGATTTCACCAATAGAGTTTTAAATGAATTATCACCGTAAGAAGAGATAAACAGATATGCACCTGGATCACTATTTGTGGTCACTGAACCCAAATCAATCCATTGATAGTTATCACTTTTGGGTAGTGCAGTGGTTGGTTGCATAACCTGCATAAGCTGCTTCTTTGCCTGTGGGCTATAAATTGCGACCCTAATTCCCATGCCAGCGCTGGCACCAGTTATCCTTGCCAGCATTCTTACATGGTACTTGCCCGCCGGAACATTGCGTAGCATTTTCAGTTGAGTATTCCAGCCTTTTGATTTAGGTGAAATTGAGACAACTTTACTGCCTGCATCTCTGGTCAGTTTTGCCGGAATTTCAACTCTTAATGCAGTTGCTGGGAATAGTTTTGCCTTCCCCGTTGCGGTATAGTTGACTTTGGGTGCTACCACAACGCGTTTTGCTGCTTTTTTGCCAATTTTAACGCCTTGCGGAGTCATTTTAATGGCAGAAATATAGAGTTTCGAGATTGAACTGCTTGGGAGTTGAGCAATATAAAAATATGCTGATGCGGCATCTGAACCATTAACTATACCAACATCGACCCACTTGTAGGTGCTGCCAGATATACTAGCGGAATCCATAATACCCTTCAGAGGAGTCTTTTTAGCTTTTACAGCATAAATACCATAGCCAAAGGCATTGCCAGAATCCGATTTTTTGTCAGCTCTAATTTGAATCTCAACTTTGTATTTAACATTATTAAATAGAGCGGAACCGAAGAACCATTGCACCGCCCAGGCATTGCCACGCATTGGAATCATGATGCACATACCGCCCGGGGCTGAAATGTCATTAAGGCGTTTTGAGCCATCACCAACACGAGTTGCATTCCGTGGTTTAAGATCCATGATGACTGGCAGATCATCTGCCGAAGTTATATTATGAGTGCGTTTCCATTCAATGATACGTTGAACAGTTTTTGTAGTTTTCTCACTAATCCAGACCACTTTATATTTTTCAGTCAACTTAGTGAATGTTTCAAGATCCTTAATATAGTTTTCCCGATCAGCCTTACCTTTTGGCGGTACCTTTTCAAGCCGATAAAAAAGGATGCTGATAAATTCAAGTTCAATTTTAGCTTTCAGTTTAGGATCATTGGCAGCTAAATTCAACGCTTCTTCAAAAATCATCCGTGCTTTAGGGTAAAATTTGTCTCTAAAGATAAATTTCATCGGATATTTTTTTGAATCTTTATAGGTGTGATTATCATGAAAATTATTCCATTCGCTCTCAAGTAGATCACTGTACCGTTGCATTAAAGTACCCGCTTTACCGAAATAGCCATAGTTAAAGTCACGGATCAGGTCAACCGTACGCCGTGCAGGGTTCCACATTTTATGAGCATAAATCCACGCCCGCAATTTTCCTTGGTTTTCACCGACGCCATAATGGCTGCTCTGGAGAAATAGTCCATAAACACTGTTTTTAGCAAATAGAGTAATATTCTGGTCGATAACCTGTAGATTAGGCCGTGGCATCGGCCAGGCTTTATAATCAACGACATAATCCCAGATAAAGAGTTTGGCCCCGAGCTTTTGCCAATCCATCATATTATTATAAAATTCAGGAACCTCTTCATCAAAAAACATGGGATATTTGAATGAGGCATTGCTACTGGCAAGGCGAATAATAACATTATCATCTGGACGAATATTTTTCGGTGGTTTATTGGATTCAAGATAGGCTAAAGTAGTTATTTTTACCTCTGGATATTTTTTCTTGACTTCCCGTGCGATTGCATTAACAAAATCCAGTAACGGCCCAGCTTCACTGCCTTCACGTTGGGCAATTGCCTGACATTTTTTGCATTGGCAGAACCCTCCACTAGTATCATTGGGTGAAATATCAAAAAGTTTGTAGGGATGCAAAGTCTTTAACTCTTGTAGCACTTTTGCGGTAACGATGCGGCGAACAGCTGGGTTGGTTAAACACATTTGCGCACCACCACCATGCCCCTGTGGCACTCGCTTACCATTTTTTAACGCAAAGTATTCAGGATGTGTATCAAAATATTTATTGTTCGGTAATAGCGTCGCAAAGGTATGAACAAAATATTGTTGTGGTAATTTTATACTGCCACCCCATGCTGGAGGAACGCGATCATAGCTCGAGGTACCAGTACCGACACGATTGAAGAGCTGAAACTCTTTATCAAAAGATTCAAATTGAAACATTGCGCGTAGGGTAATTTTCGGAGTATATTCACGTGATTTAATGGATTGAGTTGCGGTAAGTCTAGGCATTTGAATATCATCCTGACGTGAATAGAGCCGTCCACCGAGATCCTCTTCAATAAAAGCGATTACTGGGCTGATAGAGCCACGCATACTGCCACCAATAAAGAATATATTATTATTCTTTGTCTTGAGCATATAACCATCTTCTTTAAGATCGACAATGGGTTTTAATCCTGATTTTTTATAGAGCTTAGTTTTACCAATACTAAGTGCCAGACCGCCGTTAAATGCAGCCTCTTTGACTATTTTAAACACCTTGCCTGTCCCGGCATCAAGTGCCGATTTTAATATTGCTGCGGCTTTTTGATCGATAGTTGATGGATTATCCGGCGTGACAATCTGATAAGCTGGCTGACCATTTTTCAATAATGTAACAGTTGATGATTCTCCTTGTGGCGTTAGAAAATTTTTATGATTGTTATTATTAAGAGATTTATTGAGTTGGGCAGTTGCGAATAGTGACTGTGAACATAATAGAGCTCCAGCCATCGCATAAAAGAATATATTTTTTTGTTTAAACATTTGTTATCCTCGATAATATTTTATATTTAAAATTTGTCATCGCCACTTTTAAAATCCAAGCTAGGGCTGATTTCATTATTTCAGGTTAATGTGGATATTTTTAAAATTAGCTCTAGTAATGTCAAAGAGCAGTAAGTACTGAAAATATATGAGCAACAGATAATGAATTTAGATCAATTAACACTGGTTGGAGTGAAGAGCTATACTTCATAGCTCTTTTATAAGAGAGCTATGAAGTATGTTATTTAATTAAAGCGCTATAGACTATTTCGCTACTGGACTGAATTCAAGTGATTTGACCAGAAATTTTTAAAAAGAGCTATCGCCAGCACTTGAGATAAAAAAGTATGCCTTAGGATCAGCTGTTACAGTCGTTTCACCAAGATCGATCCATTGGTATTTTTCATCGGCTGGAATTGCTGTTGCTTTGATAACTTTCTGAAAATAGTTAGCTTTGGCTTCAGGACTGTAAATAGCAAAACGAACCCCGTAACCATCTTTTCCGCCAGTAACCTTCACTAAAGCCCGTACTTTATAATTGCCTGCTGCCACTTTGCCGGCCAGTGGCAATTGAATGTGCCAACCTTTATTAGTTGGCGAGACAGAGAGTACGGTCGCGCCGTCATCACTGATTTTTTTGGCTCCTCCTTGAATTTTAAATACTTTCCCTGCTATCTTGATTGGTGCTACATCGGCTGCGGTTGCAATCATACTGCTTCCTGCTACGGTTAGCGTTACGAGTAATGCGATTAAATACTTTTTCATATTATTCACCTTATGTCTATAACTTGATGTTCATCAAGTTATGATTTAAATAATTGATTATACCCATTATAATCAATATATCACCAGCAGCTCAATTTTAACTGTTGGTCGCTCACAAATAAATTTGCGGTTAAGAGCGACAATCACTTAAATAACAATTGACCTGCACCATCAAGAACAGAAAATTCTTGTTAAAATACTCAAAAATCATCCATTCATCTATATAAAACATTTTAACCTGTTACTGCTAATAAAATTAATTTGTCAAAATCGACAGATTAATCATTACCTTAATACAACAACATTGTCTTTAATAATATAATACTACTTTATAACGAAAAAAGCAACATGTTTTGAAAGTTTTTTTGCAATTTCTCAATAAAAAAACATAAGATCATCGCCTAACGCCCGAAACCTAGCTAATCTCACACGATTACAATGCATTAAGGTCTGTCAGGGTCATTAGCAAAACTCTCTATTTCAATTTACCGTAGAAAAAAACAACCTTGAATGGAGCTATTTCAAGTTTTATTTTTTCATTTTCAAATATCTGTTGTGAATAAAATTCAGTTAGTGGTAGTTTTGCAAATTCACGTGGACGTTTAAAACTTATTGCTTTGACCATTCCCGAATTATTCACAACAGCAATCAACAGTTCTTTATCATTTGTAAAGCAATAAAAAGAGTCTTTATCAACTCCCTGAGGTCCATTGAGAGGAGCTACCTTGCCGTCTATAATCAAATTTTCATATTTGACTAAAGGCTGTGATGCTGCAGCGATATTGCTGAGGCCTGCACCATCCATACCGCCTTCAAGCCACAGGTGGAAGCCATTACGTGAATCTAAAGTACGCTGTACCAAAGTGGCAATACTAGGGGCAAATGCGGTAATACTTCTAGAATCTAAAATTCCACAATTCAATTTATTGCCAACGGCTTTTTTCGTTATCTGGAGCCGTTCGATTGCACGGCCATAGCCAAAGAAAGCGATATCGACATAGGGGTTATTTTTGGTTAAACTAAACCCACAATCCATGCTTGGATGATTTTCATAACCTGTCCAAGTAGAAAATTTAACCTTATATTTCTGGCAGAGTTGTTTTAAGCGCCGACATATCATAGCGAAATTAGCCTCCATAAATTCTCGCCACTGCTTACTATATTGAGCCTTGATGATCGCTGGCGTCAGGGGTTGTTTAAGCTGATATTTTTCGGCAAAGGTCTTTATCCCGAACTTTGAAAATCCGGTATAGGTGCCACGTGAACTCCATAATGGAAACTCAAAATCCCAGAATATCATATTCAGCCCCGGACAGCGCTTAAGCATCAGAGAAAAACTTTTATCAATTGCCTGCCAAATATTTTCTTTGTCATAGGCCAAGTAGACTGGACAGAGGGTCGGGGCAGTCTTTCCGGTGAATGATATGCCTGTCGCATCAGGGTGAGACTTAACAAAATCTGGTATTGCTACCGCAGAGAGTCCATGGTAGCCGCGTTTGACACTATCGGTCCAAAAATTGAAAAAGTAGGTCTGATTAAGGCCAACTTTTTTGGCAAGGTCAGTTGTCATACCGGCAAATATGGTATTTATTCCGGCCTGTTTGATGGTTTTTAGGTATGCCAGTTTGATGGCTCTACTATCCAAGAGGCAAAGATATTGTGGTTCCATTAGCACGAAATTAAGTCGTTTAGGGTAGACTCCACTAAGTTTCGGCAAAATATGGCAGTCAATTTTTGCCGGAAATTCTTCAAAATTACCAGCGAAGGCAGTGCTGGAGATATAGATTGGCAGAATCGTTCCAGGTTTTATCTCGGTTGCCGCTTTTATGCCAAAACGTAACCCGCTGCAGATGAATTCCATCGTTTTTGCATAAAATTTTGATGAAATATTTACTGGAGCTTTCAGGCTGATGATATAGCGCTGTAAATCTCTATTATTGTGGGTGATTATCCCCGCTTTTTTTAAAGAAAACTCCAAGCGCCGTCCCCGTAGAATTTCCGGCCCTTCTGGCGAAGTTTTGCATTTTGTAACATTGCCAACACCAACAAGTGTCAACCCCGCGGGAAGATCAAAAAAGAGCTTAAAATCCTGGAGAGAACGTTTCAGATTCCAGGCTGGCACGCCCTGCCCTGTCCAAATAATAATATCAGTCCCACCAGCATTGATAAACCAGCTATTATCAGTGAATTTAGGAAATATAGCTGTGATATTATTCAGGATAGTTTTTCTGATGAAAATATCGCCATTACTAGCCTTGACGCTAATAACACCATTAATAATAGTCAATGGAGCCCAAGTTGAGTCATTAAATGTAATTGTCTGCCAACCTTTTTGACGGTGGGTAGAATATCGCCACGAACCGTCAAGTTCTATAGGGAAACCGTTACTAGTCAGGGCTAATTTTATTTTTGTTTTATTGCCGATTTTTAGCGCAATAACATTAGCCGCATTGAGTAGGGGTAATTTAGTATCATTAATTGTTGCTGGAGTTCCCGGTAATAATTTACCATTCCAATAAATTTCCGGTTTGGCCTTGGTGATAAGTTTGATAACTGCGGTCGCTGATTTTGCCTGCTGTTTACGCCAGCCGGAACAGTAGAGCAGTTTACCCGCGACTGCAACAGATAAATTGTATTGGAATTTTTCTGAGTCTGGAACAATGCTGATTAGAGCATTGAGCCGGTTTGGGCCAGGTTTAAGTTGGGCTTTTCCAGTACATATCTGAGGTTTGTCAGCTGCAGTTTTAAACTGGAGCGTCCATTCACACTCAGCTTGAATTTTACTAAGTACGGTGAATGGTAGTTTTTTACGGGTAAAATCACTGTTTTCAAAACGATTAACTTTGACTGTCGGTGATTTTTTGCTCCCAAAAATTATTTGCCCAAAATCGTTAGCGGTAAGTGGAGTTAAGCTCTCTGGAACTTTATCTATTGCTCCACTGCCAGCAACCCAGTGAACCCGTTCTTGAAGCCGAGGATGAAATCTAGAAAAATTCATCAACCATTCAGTCCCAACCTCTGGAGTCAGCTGATTTATGGCTTTGAATGGAATAAAAACTTCAAGGTTCCAATAGCCTTGATCAGTGATTTTAGATCGCATAATAATTTTGGGTCGAGTCCACTTTACACGAAATTTAAAATAATTTCCATAATATGGTTCAGTTTTGATTGCCGAATAACCATTGCCATTCATCGCAAAAAAAAGTGATTTTTTCAAGTCAAAGTTTTTTCTATTCAGTGGCAATAGCAGAATAGAGAGACTATCATCGCGTTGATGGTGCAGATAACCGGTGCCAAAACGTTTCAAGAATTCATGGCGCATCTGATTAACCGGCAATAGAGCGGCATCATTCATTGTACAACCCAAAAATAATCCAGCATCAGTGTAGCCTATTTTTAGTATAGTTCTCTCCGTCCCAGTTATCATATTGATCCCATTTTTCACGCCGTGAAAATTGGCAATCTGCGCCGCTTCAGTCCAGCTTGGGTCATTGAGATTACCGTCAATTTTGGGTGACTGACTTAATTTAGGAATTACCAGTAATGGCGTTGCAATATTATTATTAATTGGCTTGGCTGCAACAGCGTGCGACATAATTATTAATCCAAGTATAGTATAACAACAAATGTTTCTGACTATAGACACAGGGTAACTCCATTTTATAGATATAAATATTTTCTAATTCTGTAGTGCATTCGAAGCGCTACTCGTGTTCAGATATTACTTTAAATTTAATAGGAAATTGTATTTTGACAAACTAAACAGGATGAAGCAAAAAACCTCTTAATCTTGTGAATCCAGTCTAAAAAGTTCCAACATAGCCGGTCATGTTCAATAGGCTAACAAAAGGCTCTACATTTTTGTAGAGCCTATTTCAAATACGACATTACCAAGCTTATTAATTAACTGGCACGGTGCGTTTAATATGATGTTCATCATAATAACAGACTGCAGTATCGGTAGTTTTGTTGACCTTTGCCATGTGTCCTAGTTTATTTGGATCAACCAGCCCAGCATGACCATCAACGAATCCCATACTAATACGTTTTGTATGCCGCGCAAATGGGAAATAGGTATAGGCGTTAGACAGTCTAACATAGGCACATTGGGACAGATGATGACTGCCATTAAATACAGACGGTTCAAACCCATCAGTAATGACCGGCATACTACTTGGACGTGGAACCTGTTTGGTTACAATAAAGCGAGGAGATTTGCGAGGATTAGTCG
Organism: Hyalogyrina grasslei; assembly: GCA_034780735.1. Taxonomy (NCBI): domain Eukaryota; kingdom Metazoa; phylum Mollusca; class Gastropoda; family Hyalogyrinidae; genus Hyalogyrina; species Hyalogyrina grasslei. Next base: position 19,944 of record JAUZSW010465501.1, read on the forward strand.
TAACAGAGGTAAGCCTGAGACCAAAAGGGAAACGCAAATGGGTATCTATGATTGCACCATACATTTTGTATGGACCAGCGCCGTCATTAAAACTACCCAGTTTCTGAACATCAGAGGGACATGAAACAATATTAGGATTTTTAAAATAGCCTACCTCTCTTAACAGCGGTAACCATGTTGCTGAAATGCCACCAGTCCAGTCAGAGCTGTTAGTCAGAATATAGCCACCAAAATCATCTTGGTACATCATAAACATTGTACCACAACTCTTCAGATTAGAGACACAGTTTATTGCCTTGGCCTTCTCACGTGCCATATTCAGCGCCGGAAGTAACATTGAAGCTAAAATCGCTATTATCGCCATTACAACCAATAACTCTATTAGTGTGAAAATTCTACAACGACGAATTAGTTTAAATAATATTTTCATCTTTCTATTCCTTTTTTAAACTTGGAGTTTTATAAATTCAGACTTCAGGTTTGGTTAATAATGTTGATATAAAACCATTCTACATCAACGGGCCAATAAACATATTAAGAATTAACTACCGTCAACAATTCACCTCCAAGTTATTGGGTTAATTCACATCTACTCTTATAATGTAAATTTAACTTATATAAACTATTTCTTTAATAATATAATACTATTAAATACAGCAAAAAGCAATAGAATAAATGTGCTAAAAACAAGACATACATGCTATTTAGCAGATAAATAGACAAATAGCTAGACAAGCAGCATCTATTTATGGCAATACAGGCATGGAAGAATAATCTTAATTGGAGATGTGGCAAAATAGTAGCCGTTATTGTAAGTCACAGATAACCAGAACTCCACCCTTGCTGCTTAATAGTAAAATCAAAAATCCCAAAAAACTCCCAGTTAATGTGGAATCGACATTCCTGTCGATAAGAAAACGCTCTGCTTGCAAATCAAGCTTCGGTTCGTAACTAGGCAGTCACTCCTACATTAAAAGAGCACTATTCGGAAGTTCTACTTGGACTTTTTAAAAAGATGTTATGAGTTATGGATAACGGAATAGGTATGACACGAAGCATATTTCCGTTAGGTGATAGTTAAGATCTTTAACGAAAAAAGACTCCACAGTGAACTATGGAGTCTTAAGAATCATATTCAAACAGCAATCAACTTAATGAGTTCTGCCTGTGTAGAATACCTGGATGTCATCCGCAACACTTGATGACCATGGGTCTGCCCACATATCACCTGGATCTACAGGAGCAACTGTTCCTTTTTTCATATTTTTAACATGGCCGTCAATAAAACAGACATTTCTAGAGCCAGTATGTGGGAATTTGGCTCTAACAACTGATTCTGTACGGAATGATACAGGTCTATGTCCACGTGATGGAATACGAAATAAATCTTGAAACAGAGCACATCGAGTAGGTTTTAAGATGTTATTAATTTTCTGTGGCTTAGTACTGTGGTAATCTAATGCAGCATGCCCAGTTAAAGTAATATAACCATTAATTCCATAAGAGAGATAGTAAGGATCATTTGTAGTATGAGTTATTGCTTCATCTAATTTACAAGATGGACACCATAAAACACTCGCACGAGATTTATGCCCTGGACGAATAAATGAATCATCAATAGGGGCACCGCCATATTTACCAGGATAGAGATAGTTTGCAAGAACTAGAGGATACATTGGGGTCATCATATTTTGAGTTGCACCGGTTGGTAAATAGCCAACATTATCACCGGTATACATCTGAACCGCCGTTCCCAGTTGCTTCAAATTCCCTGCACATTTTATTGTTTTTGCCTTTTCACGTGCTTGATTCAACGCTGGCAACAGCATAGAGGCTAAAATAGCTATTATCGCTATTACTACCAATAGCTCTATGAGTGTGAAAAATCTACAACGGCGAATTAGTTTAACTAATATTTTCATCATTCTATTCCTTTTGTTAAACGTGAAGTTTGTCAATTTAAACTTCAAGTTGAGTTAATAATGTTGATATAAAACCATTTTACATCAACGGACAAATAAACATATTAATAATTAACTGCCGTCAATAATTCACCTCCTGTGGTTAATGGTTGAAAATTTATTGTCTTAGCGACTGAATCGCTATCGAATTTTTCTACCTCTCTTTTTTTAATCCAGTCAATATGTTGCTGTAGCAATTTGATACAGTTTTTATCTCTATTTTTTAAGGCTGTAACAATATCACTATGAGAATATGGATTCGGTTGTTTATGTGACTTATCACCAGTAACGTGAACAAAAGAATTTTCAATCAGGTGGAGGTTGTCAAGAATACGTTTCAAAAGTGGTAATTTTGATATATCAATAATTTTATGGTGGAACTTCAGATCATATTGAGCCGCCATCAAGCGATCATTGATCTGATCGGCAAGCTTGATAGTTTTAGCAAACTTATCAAGTTCTTGAATATCGTCCACTGTAATATAATTGAGGGCAACCTTAATTGCATGTCCTTCTAAAAGTTCACGTAATTCATAAGTTTCCTGAACAGATTCACGAGTTACAGATTTAATAGCAATACCCAATTTTTGGCGTTTTTCAATAATCCCATAAGCATTCAGGGTCTGAAGAGTTTCACGCAAACGAGTCCGGCTAATAGCCATCGTTTGTGCCAATTCAGCCTCTGAAATATAGCATTTAGTACCACTCGTTTGTTCAGTGATGGCTGTAATTACTGCTTTTAATAAAAGATTGTTTCTCATCTCATTACCTGCTGTCATTATTCAACATAAATTCTTTAATAATATAATAGTATTAAATACGACAAAAAGCAATAGAACAAGCGTGATAAAAATAAGACAATTGTGCACTTTTTATCAAAAAACCGATTGATATATCATAAACCGATGCTATTATTGTCCATTATGGAAAATAAAAAAGAAAAAATGATTGCCATCTTAAATAGTGCTTTGGCAACAGAAATCAGTGATTGTTTGTTAGTTTTTGAGAATGATGGTGGACTAGCAACTCACAGTATTCCTCGAATAATAATCAATCGTAGTGGCATGGCGCACGCCACCTATTACCAGCATGGCGAATTTAAAACTATAGATATTCCTACGGGTGTATGGTGTTATTGTAGCGATGCTGGTTATCTGAAACATGAAGCAAAGTATGCAAATGAAAGTATATCGGTAAGTTTTTATGGTAGCTATATCAGAGCGATGCATATCACCTATGATGGGGAACACCCGTCACCGCACCAAGGTGATCTCTTTCATCATGCAGGGATTGAATTGCCAGTGGTAGGGCAACAGTTGATAGTACTGCTTGATGAGTTAGCAGTAGCAGTTGACTACAGCAGCGTCGCTCCCTATCTATTAAAAGCTCTATTAAAGGTTGCCATTGAAGCAATTAATTTATCATCAAACACGCTGGCTAATTTTAATACCAATAATATGTGGATTATGATCAGCAACTATATCCACACACACTACGCTGAAGCAATCACCCGTAATTCTATAGCTAAATACTTTAATATATCTCCCGGCTATATTTCACATCTTTCACGGCAGTTCACCCACCATAAATTCAATGAAAACATCCTATTAATACGGTTAAAACAGGCTAAAACAATGCTTAATGATGCTCAATTTTCAGTTAATGAGATTGCAGACACATGTGGTTTTAGCTGCGCCTCCTATTTTATTAAACGTTTTAAGTTATATTATGGCATGACGCCAAATGACTATCGAAAAAAGCAAATAGTGAGTCCCCGAACGCAACAAGCGGAGTGCAGTTGATTTCGGAAGACGCAGTCTTCGTTGACAAAAATATTTTTTCTAACTTAGGGAAATACAAATTCCTATTAGATTAAAATATGGTTATGAGCTAATTCGAAAAAAATAGATTGGCGAGCAGAATTATAGCGGGATAGCTATTGCAAAACCTGTTAAGCTAAAGATATTTGAGCCATATTTGTATTAAAGAGAGTCAATTCGGATTCTTTTACGAAGATCCTTTAGCTCTTTTTCCTTAATCCAGGCAATATGTTTTTTGAGTAAACTTACACATTTTTTATCGCCCTGTTCCAGAGCATCAACGATTGCATGATGAGAATATGGATTAAGTTTATTAGGCTGCCAATTTCCTGTTATTTCAGTTTCAACCGCAGCCCCTTTAGCAAATGAATTTTCAATCAGATGTAAATTATCCAGCACTCGTTTTAATAGGGGTTGTTGTGATAAATCAATAATTGTATGATGAAATTTCAGGTCATATTGAGCAGCCATACCCCAATCATTCATCTGCGTTGCTAGTTCAATCGTCTTTTCAAAGTTTCTAAGTTTGACAATATCTTCTGCTGTAATATGCTTTAGCGCATTTTTAATTGCTTGACTTTCAAGAATTTCACGTAATTCATAAGTTTCCTGAACCGATTCAATAGTTATTGGTTTAAGCGTAACCCCTAATTTCTGACGTTTTTCAATGATGCCGAAAGCACTCAAGGTTTGCAATGTTTCACGTAACCGAGTACGACTGATTGATATTGTCTCAGCGAGCTTGGTTTCAGCAACATAGGGCTTATCGCCACTAGTCTGCTCTGCAATTGCCGCCATTACTGTTTTTAATAAAGGGTTGTTTCTCATGTTACTATCCATTGTTATTTTTGTTTATAATTAAAAAATACTATTTTATTCCATAAAAAGCAACTCTTTTTAAAAACTTTTTCAATATTTTTTTATATTTTCATCAACCTCTAGGATCAATTTTATTTAAAATATCTGCCGACAATTGGTGCTAGTTTTTCGATTGTTTCAGCTGGCACCGACGCTTTATGGGTAATTAAGGCACAGGCTAAAGCATCACCACAACCACATTTTTTCCCAAGTTGCTCTACTGCTAGTGCCACCTTTTTTATCGCAGCTTTGGCTAAGGCTGAATTGGCAACTAAATTGGCGATAACCAGTTCGACTGTAACATTGTCGTGCCCAGGGTGCCAACAGTCATAATCTGTCACCATCGCCATTGTTGAATAACATATTTCAGCTTCACGGGCCAGTTTTGCCTCAGCCATATTGGTCATGCCAATAACATCCATCCCCCATGATTTATAAACCATTGATTCAGCTTTGGTCGAAAATGCCGGCCCCTCCATATTAATATAGGTTCCGGTAGCAAAAACCTGGCGCGAAGTATCATCAGATTCAAGCACTGCCTCTTTTGCTGCTGTAACCGCCAAGCTTGCGAGTTCAGGACAGACCGGATCCGCAAATGAGATATGGGCAACTAAACCGTCACCAAAAAATGTATGCTTGGCTGCCTGTTTGGTCCGATCAAAGTATTGATCAACAACGACAATATCGCGAGGGCGGAGCTCCTCTTTCAAACTACCCACCGCAGAGATACTAAGAATATGGGTAACGCCAAGTTTTTTCATACCATAAATATTGGCATGATGATTCAGTTCACTCGGCAAAATTGCATGATTTTTACCATGACGCGGCAGAAAAACAATTTCAACACCAGCCAATGTTCCACAAATGAAGTTATCTGAAGGAGTGCCAAATGGCGTTTCAAGCTCTTCAGTTCTAACCCCTTCTATTCCGTCAATATCATATAGACCACTACCGCCAATTATACCCAATTTAAATTTTGCCATACTATTTCCCTTTTATATTTCAATGGTGATTTTTTTATTTTTTAATAAACTCAGAGTAATGTGTTTTGATTTACCGCCAACATCAACTGTTACCAAGTATTGCCCTTTAAAGAGGCGCTGCCTGCTACTGCCATTAATATCGGTTTTCAACACAGTATCACTGTTCCATAACTGTTTAGTTAAATAGAGCCAAATTTTACCGCGTAGATTAGGGCAATAATCATCATCAAGCAGGCCGCGGTTCTGCTTATCAGCACCTGACAATAATGACCATGCATAGATTCCATTAACCAATGGGTGACTGAAGTAGATCGTCATTACTCGTTCAGTCATCATCGCTTTATCAAATTCAGAGCCAACCTTCGGTTTCATCTCAAATTCAGTTGCCGCAATCGGCAAATTAAACTCATTAAAAAGCTGCAAACGTCCATAGATAATTTCAGGTGGTACTTTATTTATGAACCGACTTTGAAAGCCTAAACCACTTAACGGGGCTTTTGCTTTAAGCAATAATTTAACATTATTATAATAGGTCATAACTTTTGCAGTTTTTATCTGCCACGGTTCAACGCGCTTTGGTCGCCGTTTTCTATAGAAACCACTACCTGGATCAGAAATAACTCGATTCTCATTTAAGTATAGCAACCCACCTTGAGTTTTCAAGTTTTTTTGAGCAGTGCTGAACCATTCCGCTTCAATTTTTTTACCCAATATTTGCTGCACTGCTTTATTAGCGCGGGGCTCATTTATAACATCCCATTCATCCACATCCCATTTTTTTGCCCATGCCGCTATCACCTGATTACATAATTGCCGAATCTGCTGTTGCTGTTGCACCGAACCATTATAGTTTTTGACCAACTTTGCCAATTCAACCGGCAGATGTTTTAATCCAGGCCAAATCAGACAATGACCGCGCAGATAGATATTACGGCTCCGCAGCCAATCAATAATCTCTTCAGGTCGAGTGCGGGCCGCACCGCGACGAAGTTTATACTTCAAGCCATTACAAAATCCAGCCGCATTGAACCCAAAATTTACATAGGCATTCTGATAGGCATTAACATTTTTTCGGTAATCAACGGCTTTGATTATTCCGCCAAAGCGAAATTGATGTTGAACCATTTTCAACTCTACTGCAATATTTTTCACAGGTTGTCGGGTAATTTTATCAATAACTGTTATGGCTAAATCAGCTTTGCGATATTTATCAATTCTTTTATTCGCGGCCAAACGCCAGTGAGCTTGAGGAACTTTTAGTTCAGCCACAATTTTTTCTATCCCGATAATATTTTTACCGTTGAATAAATCTTTATTGGTCAGTTCAGCCTGAACCTGACAAAACGTCCCAACCCACATTATTGTAACTATTAAATATTTAACCACAATTCCACTCCTTTAGTCAATTCCATTATTGATGTAATCAAACCATTTTCAGTGGCAATTACAATTCTACCATCTTGAAAAAATGACCCGTTACATTATAGTTATATCATAATAATCAGGTTTAACAAATAAAAAAGTCAGGAGATTATCATGAAAAATAGATTTTTCGGCGCGTTAATTGCTGGAGGATTGGCATTAACGACCAAAGCCGCCGACAATCATCCAAATATTCTCTTTATCGCGGTTGATGACCTTAAACCGACATTAGGCTGCTACGGCGACAAACTGGCAATTACGCCAAACATTGATGACTTGGCCGAACGTGGCACGGTTTTTCTTAAAAATTATTGCCAATGGGCGGTATGCGGCCCGTCACGAGCCTGTTTAATGACCGGACTAATGCCAGAAGTTACTGGGGTCATGGGATTTAAACAGATGCGGGCTCAATTGCCTAATCTCGTAACTTTACCACAATATTTTCGTCAACATGGCTATGAAACTGCTGCCACAGGCAAAGTAAACGACCCACGTTGTGTCACTGGCGGACGCCAAACAGATGATGAACCATCATGGTCAATCCCCTACCGGCCGATCCGTCATAGCGGTCTCTATCGTCAGGAAAAAAATAATGCCTATGCCGCTCCTGACGTAAAAGAAGATCAATTAGTGGATGGACGCATCTGTCAAGCTGCACTAATACTACTTAATAAGCTGGCCAAACAACCACGCCCATTTTTTCTTGCCGTTGGCTTTAAAAAGCCTCATCTGCCGTTTATTGCACCGAAAAAATACTGGGATTTATATAATCGCAAACAATTTAAACTAGCAGAACAGCGCACCAAACCTCTCAACGGTACCTCGCATACTTGGCATAGTTCAAAAGAGTTTAGACGTTATGCTAACATTCCTAAAACAGGTCCTATCCCCGACCAGCTCCAACTGACAGCTATACATGGCTATTATGCCTGTACCTCCTATATTGATGCACAAATAGGTAAGATAATAGCAGAACTTGCCAGACTTAAATTAACTCAAAGAACCATTATCTGCATCTGGGGTGATCATGGGTTTCATCTCGGCGACCACGGACTTTGGGGGAAACATACCAATATTGAACAGGCAACTCGGGCGCCGCTGATTATTACTATTCCCGGCAATAAAAGTGGTGCAACAGAATCACCAACCGCTTTTTTAGATATCTATCCGACCTTAACAGAATTGGCCGGACAGCCAATCCCTGACTATGTTCAAGGAAAAAGTTTAGTTCCTATTTTAAAAAACCCTCAAGCCTCAGTTCATAATGGTGTATTCAGTCTCTTCTCTCGCCATGGGCTTGGTTATGCCTATCGCACCAAACGTTATCGCTATATTGAAGTTTTCAACCATCAAGGCGAAGTAGTCGCACGCGAACTCTATGATTATCAAGAAGATCCGTTGGAAAAAGAAAATTTGGCGGCAAAGCCCGTGTATGCAGCATTAATCAAAAAACTGGCAACAGCCATGCGCCAAGAAGCAGTTGGCTGTCTCAGGCTAAAAAAATAATACTACATTTAATTTTTCCACGCTAACATAGGGCACAAAACCTATTTTTCGCTGTTTTTTATAGGCATCGGCAATTGATTTCGGATTCTTGGCATAATCAACACCAAGAATGAGTTTACTGTTCTTATAGTCACATAATTGATAAACCCAACTTCCAACATTATCCCATTTTTTTTCACCACCAATCGTGACCAAACATGCGGTAAGGCATACTATCGTTGTCAGTAATATTTTTTTCATTTTGATAAACACCCTCACTATTTAGCATTGATATCGGTTTCAGGATGATTTAAATTTTTATATTTCATTAATTCTCTTTTTATTCGCCAATATTTCGGTAAACACTTTCTGAAGTTTGCCGACCAGAGAGCTTAACATATAACGGATGCCAGATTGAGCGTCCAAATTGATATAATATGATGGTTGCTAATAATCCACCATAAATAATTATTCTACCTAGCTGTTTGCAGCGTCAGCGTGAAGCTGGCCAATTACACCAATTTGTTATCTGCTTTTCTGCAGTAATCTTCCTGTAACATACTGATGTAGTACACTTGAGACTAATGTTTGGTATGGTAAGCCCATTTCAACAGCATTTGTCTTTAATGCCTCTAAATCATGAGTAGAGAGTCTGATATTGATTCTCTTATCTTTTCTTAAAGTATTTTTTGCAATTTCTTGATGTATTTCAATTTCTTTTTGTAAATGGTCTACGGAGACCCACTCTTCAGTTTCCAGAGATTGAAGTAATTCTTTTTCTTCATCATCTAAAATTATATTTCTCATTTTTTACCTCCAATATATCTCTTTGTAAATTGCCTGTTTGGGATAATGGTTTTTAAGAACCTTTCATCATCATTTTCAATGAAAGGAACCGTATAAATGTAATCATTAACATTTATTACTAATATTTTTTGATTTAAATATTTCTCACTATTGGGATGCCTAATAATATCGACTAAATCACCATTTTCAATATGCATAACCATTTGCTCGAAACTAACACCACGAGTTCTCTTAAGTAATATATTTTTTTCTTTGTTCCAATTATAAGTAATCATATCTATATTATATCACAATGTGTGCCGTTTGTCAACTTTTTAAGATAACCCCAATATCACTATCATTTTTTTAGTATAGGTCAAAATGCGATTTCAGAAGCAAAATAAATCCAACTATCAACACTCTATTGTTCCAAGACATCCAGATGTCAATGAAATGCTTACTAAAAAATATGCAAAGATTTAGGTATCCCACTCATAAATTTAAAAAAAAGTAGGAGAATTTGACGATTCATGTAATCAACTATTCGCTCCGCTACTAGCTGAGATATGATCTTAGTCGTTTACTGTAAAATTCATATTCCAACTTGCAAAATGTTAACCTACACGTTAGCTTAATATTATGATAAAAGAAATTGCATTTTATAAAACTGCGAGCGGCAAAAGTCCAGTAGGGAACGAGCGGGAACGCTCGTCGTAAGTATATTCATAACCAATGACTTAATTTTCAAAAAAGGTTTATTTTTATATTAAATTGGATAAAATCGCCTTTTTATTTGATTTAATAAAAATATAGAGTAATTTTTTGGATAAAATGAATGAAAGAATCTTAAAAGTTAAAAACAGGGCTATTTGGGTAACCGTTTAGCTTGTTTTGTTGCAGACTTTCAGCCTGCGTTATGGCGTGGGGATTACAACCCAGGGCTGCGACTCCTACGGAGCTCTTACCCTGGGCTATGTTATTACAGGCTTACAGCCTAAACAGTTAAGCTTAACGGTTACCTATTTGGGGGATATAAAAAGATTTTAAGAAAGAGAGTAGTTTTGTAAGTTTTTTAGTGTAAATAAACTTATGAGGAACATCCCCTTGCATAACTATGGTGCATGGGATACATGTCCTGGAGGGGATAATAGTGTAGACGTATGTGGCCCTGTGACAGGAGGCGTTAGTGATGACTATAGTGATGAGTCAAAACCTAACAATGATGTTTGCGTTGTAGCACCATCGACACCAACAAATCCCGATGCCTGCCCTACTGGTGAAACGCCTGAAGATGAATGTTTAGGAGGAGATGATGTTTGTAATCCAGCAACACCAGCTTCAGATATTTGTGAATCTGGCCTGCCAGCAGAGGATAGTTGTCCAGGTGGTAGCGATACTCACGATACTTGTAAACCGGGAGTTGCAGGTTCTGACACTCCAGAATAATTAATAAAATAGGAAAGATAAAAATGAAAATTATATTTATAATGATTTGTTTAGTAGCTTCTGTAATATGCAGTGCGCAAAATAATAACTCAGGTGTTATAAAAGGAATAGTCGAAGGTTCTCCCAGAGTAGATATAGATTTGTTACTAAATACATTTGAAAAAAGAAAGTCCAAAACAAATGATGAAGTGGTTAAGGTTTTTACTAGCTTTAATAAAAAACATGGACAAAAATCTCCTCTTAGCGGAGTAAAAGTAGTCCTACAAGGGCAAAATATACAAAAAGAGATCAAAACAGACAAAAAAGGAAATTTTCTTTTTGCTAATTTACCATACGGGAAATACCTAATTATTGCTAGTGTTCCAAATTGGATTGGAGTATATCCTAACACTAAAACGGTAGCAACAGAAAGCAAATTTATAAATGTAAAGGGAAATAATCCCAAATATGTTGTTTTAACGCCTGATGTTTTACACGTTGACTTATATGGGAAAGTGATTAGTGAAAATAAACAACCAGTTGTTGGAGCAAAGGTGATAGCAATATGGATTTATCCTCAAAAATTTTTAGAGCAAAAAGGTATACCAACTTGGGAAACGATTACGGATGAAAATGGAAACTATGAATTTAAGGGACTTCCTCCATCAAGCTGGTTTCGTATTGCAGGTGCACTGGTATCAACGAAAAGGTCATATAGTTGTATAAAAATAGAGGTTATAACTAAAAATGGTTTTAAAGGTAAACTCGAAAAACTCCCATTAGTTAGTCAAGATACTTTATATGTATCTAAACGTTTTTTAAATATTTTCAAAGACAAAATTAAAATATCAAATACAGACGTTTTTATTAAATCATTACCTAAAAGTAAAGGCAATGATATTTTTGTAAGTGATATTATTGTAGATAGCAATAAAAAAGACAAGAGAAAATAATAAAGATAAGGGGACAGAGGTTTGGCAGGGTTGCAGCGGGGGACGCTCGTCGCAAGTGTACTTATAACCAATGCCTTAATTTACAAAATGGGATATGGTTTCAGGCCAGTGATAGTGGTCAAAATAAAAGGTAAAACAATTGAAAAACCTGCGGGTAGTTTTTGGGGCAGTCGATAATACAGCATGTCACTGTTGCAGAAGGTAAAAAGGAGATAAAATGTTACTTAGAATTTGTGAATATAACTACTATATCATTCCGATAATTATTCTATTTTTTTTAATATTTATTATTGTCTGCCGTTGTAAAAAAAAGAAATACTGGAAGCACACAGTCCACCTTTGTCTATTATTGACTGTTTTGTGGATAGCATCAACAACAGTAATACTACACTATTTTACTAAATATACAAATAGAGACTGGTGGGCGATAAGAGAGAATGTGACTAAGCAAGATGTTCTCAAAGCCTGGGGGACGCCATACAAACAAAGACATTCATCTAATGGTTGGACTTATTATACGTATATTATTCATGTAACCCCTATGAAATATGGTATTAAATTGGGATTTAAGAACGATAAATTAGAGGAACATGGGGTAATCATGACTGAATATATAGTTTTTTTTGGTTTAAAGTATTATAGTAACTTTTAAAGCCTCTTCGCATTAATCCGTATTATTCATTAATAATTAACTGTATAGCGGTATAGGGGAACAGCAAGTTCTGGGAAAGAGGGACGGCGTATTTGCGCAACGCGGGATCGTATTTGCGCAACGCGGGATAGTTTAGTTAGCTTAATATTAATTATTTACAATCTTGATCAATATATTTTTATGTAAGAAATAATCTTAAATTCTGATTTCGCTATCGATATTTGATTTTAATAGATTTTAGGTTGATTTTCTCTTTATAGGTGATTGCAAAAGTCCAGTGTGAGCATGGGTTTTAGCATTTTTAGTGAGCTGATTTTAACTTTTTAGCGAATAAGCATACCGGTTAGGTATATGATTGCAAATAACGACAAATGATATATATTATTTGTAACATTAAATAGGCAAATTTAAAGATTGAGGTGAATATGACAGCATTGACAGAACAGGTCTATAGTGAAATACTTGAACTTCCAATTGAAGATAAAGTGCACTTAGCAGATAAACTTTTATTGAATCTGACTCCAGTTTCTGACACAATAACCCAAGCTTGGATTCAAGAATCGGAACAGAGACTCCAAAGGTACCGACATGGACAAACAAAATCTATGAATGGCGAAGCAGTTCTTAAATCAGTTTATAGGAACGCCCCTCACGAGGCGTCCATCTCACACCACCACTCATACGGATCGCGTAAATGGCGGTTCGGCTGATCCGGCAGTTAATTTCCTAGAAGAAACAGTCCATAATTCTGAATAAAATAGCTGTTCGGCATAGCGGTAATAATCCACTTAACTTTACTCATTCGCCAACACCCTTTCCGAGCGTTGCCACAACTCATAGCATAGCTGTGAGATATGCCGAACGTCTTCAGGTTACGTTTTCTGTAATGTTTCGACACTGGTAAATAGTTGACTGTTCCAGCCAAACTTTTCCCCTCCGGCGATATTTTCTGGTTTATCATCAAGGTAGAGATCAGGTTTGCCATATTGGGCTTCAAATGCTTCATACATTGCAGCTTCCGGCTTTTTAGCTTTGACATCAAAACTAAAAATACCTCCATAAATCAGATGAGCAGCAGAAAAATTACGACAAACCTCGAGCAGATGCAGTTGCGAGGTATCAGAAAAATAGACAAAACGATAACCATCCGCAATCATCGCTCTAATCCATTTAGCGATCCCAGGAATGTCTTGTCCTATAATTAAATTCCAGCCATAGCGAATAACTTCATCACTGACCAGGTCATCGCCTGTTTGATGCGATGTTATAGGTTGCTCATGAGCGCTTAAGTTAAATTGGCAACCTGTAAGAGCATCACAATTACAAACACCCAATTCAAGCGATTGAGCTGCTCCAACTGTAACGTTATTTAATTGCGGTGCTACAGGTGGTTTAAAATCAGCTTTTAAATTATGTTTAAAAATATCTAGCCATTCAGCTTCAGATATCAAACCGCGTTCAAACTGGTCAAATGCCTGCATTATGGCATCAGGAATCGGTTCAGCAGTTGAATGTCCAAAGTAATCAAAACAGCGATCATGGTGCAGTTGAATACAAACGCCACCAATATCAAGTGCAACTATTTTTGTCATTGTTATCTCCCTCTCATCTATGGCTTCAGAAAAAAGGCCTTAGCTAAAAAAATTAACTAAGACCTATACATTTACTGAGTGATAATTACTCGGCAGAGAAATCATCTTTGCTTACGCCACATTCTGGACAACACCAGTCGTCTGGAATATCTTCAAATGCAGTTCCTGGTGCAATTCCACCATCTGGATCTCCAACCTCAGGATCATAAACATACCCACATACATCACATACATATTTCATTATACTATCTCCTATTATTCTAATACCACCCATTTTGTGTAGCATTAGATAATGTTATTTAGTTACTGCTGTGACAGAAAAGCTCTATGAGTTTCTCTACCGCTACAATCAACAGAGTAATTTATATAAAAATAGCTTAAGGTCAATTATCCAAAATATCTTTTAAGCAAACCCTGAAAAGCCTGTCCGTGACGCGCTTCATCCTTACACATTTCATGAACTGTATCATGAATCGCATCCAAACCAAGTTCTTTGGCTTTAGTTGCAATAGCTTTTTTACCTTTTACCGCACCAGCTTCAGCTGCAACCCGTGCTTCAAGGTTGGTTTTGGTACATGGCACAACAACTTCGCCCAACAATTCAGCAAAACGTGATGCATGGTCAGCCTCTTCATAAGCAATACGTTTGTAAGCTTCAGCAACTTCAGGGAATCCTTCGCGGTCAGCCTGACGACTCATCGCCAGATACATTCCAACTTCGCAACATTCGCCTTCAAAGTTAGCTTTTAAGCCTTCAAGAATTTCTGCATCAACACCTTGAGCTACACCAATAGTGTGACCATCAATAAATTCAATCTCAGCATTAGCGTCCTGCTCATTAAATTTTGCGGCAACTGCACCACATTGAGGACATTTATCAGGTGCTGCATCACCTTCATGCACATAACCACATACCGAACAGACAAATTTTTTCATATTTTTCCCTTTTTGTTTGAGACCATAAAGCCTCTATTTTATTCAACCTCACCAAAGGTCAAACTCTTCTAATAATAATATTGTGCTAGTAGCGGCAATTCTCGATATGCTACCAAAAATGCCGGTCTCATCGAGACACTAGCACTAATGGGATCCGATAACCTAATTAGATTTTAGATCCCGATTAAATAATTATATACCAATTTTAAATATTTTCAATAGATGCAAAGATGATTGCTAGCATCTATTATGAATTTTATCATTAAGCGGCAAATGCAAAACGCTGCGTTGAAGAGTTTTGCAATAACCTCATTAAGCAAAATTAGGCATGAGTTTCAAGATAACTAGCAACACCGTCAGCTGATGGCGTCATGCCGTCATCGCCTTTATGCCAGTTAGCTGGACATACTTCACCATTCTCTTCAAAAAACTGCAAGGCATCAACCATTCTAAGCGCTTCATCAACATTACGACCAAGCGGCAGATCATTAATAACACTATGACGAACAATTCCAGCTTTGTCAATCAAAAACAGACCACGTAGCGCAACTGCGTCATCAAACAATACTCCATACTCTCTGGAGATATTTTTTGTAAGGTCAGCAACTAATGGAAATTGAATATTACCGATACCGCCAGCTTTAGGTTCTGTATTTTTCCAAGCCCAGTGACTGAACTGAGAATCAACCGAAACGCCAATCACTTCAACATTGCGGGCTTTGAATTCGGCAAGTTTTTTATCAAAAGCGATTATTTCAGATGGGCAGACAAAGGTAAAATCAAGTGGGTAGAAAAATAGTACCACATATTTACCGCGTAGTGCTGAAAGGGTAAATGCTTCATTAATTGTATTATCCGCCATTACCGCCTGTGCAGTAAAATCCGGTGCTTCTTTTGTTACTAGAGTAGACATAATAAATATCCTTTTTTTATTAACGAGGGTCAAACCCCCTGTTTTTTATAATAACATTCTAACATATCAGTCAAGAATATTATTTACAAATCCGCTTTAGTCACAACGCAGTTGCGAAGTTTAAAGCGGTATAAACCAGACAATCGTCTGTTATTTTTCATTTTTCCACAGACCGTGAACATTACAATACTCTCTAATGATCATACCATCCTGAAGCGGCACATAGAAAACAGCTTCAGGTGCATCACCCGGCTTCAAATATTTGCGATTAACATAATCACCATTAATCACTTCGATCCACTGAATTGAATGTTCTTCAGTCATGGGATGGGCAACACTACCAACAGTTACCTTCATGCCACCTTCGACGGCTTCAACAATTGGCACATGTTTTTCAGTCGCCGCGTCAGCGGTCTGTTCCGTCAACAGTTCCATTGCTTCACCACAACACTCAATGGTGCAGGCATCGCCATTCAATACTTCAATAACCATACCCTTTTCACATTTATAAACTTCCATTCGATTACTCATTTTATTATTTCCTTATATTGGTTTTATTTCCTCTTTAAAGGTATCCCTACCCTATTTAAAAAATCATATTTAATGCCTGAACAAAGCCGACTTTGTCGGAACATCGAACATCGAACATCGAACATTGAATGAAAGGAAAATACAAATTCCTATTAGATTAAAATAAGCTTGCGCTTGATTACCCAGTTATTTTTCTATTATTTATGCTTTTTTTACTGGTGGGGCGAATGCTCGCTGAGCTAATTCACGATCTACCATAAATAGCCCCTGTGGTGCGCCCTCAACCAACTTAAATTGCTGAACAACATCATTCACTGTGGCCTCTTCTTCAACCTGTTCACTGACATATTTCTGTAAAAATGAATTAGCTGCATGATCTCTATTATCCAGCGCCATATCAACTAACGCATTAATACGCGAACTGACAATCTGCTCATGACTGTAGGCATGTTCAAATGCCGCCAAAGGACTATCCCAGGTTACCGGTGGTTTATCAATCGCCGCCAATTCAGGACATTCCCCACGATCATGCAAAAAATCGTAAAAGTCATCAACGTGTACCATCTCTTCCTGAGCCTGTACCTTCATCCAACTGGCAGCTCCATTAAGTCCAATTCCTTTCAAATATGATGACATTGCAAAATAAATATATGCCGAATAAATCTCAAAATTCATCTGACTATTAATTCCATCGGTAAGTTGCTTTTCCATTATACTCTCCTGTCTTTTATTAGTTAATTGATTATTAAATTTTTTATTCTAACTTCTAACTTCTAACTTCTAACTCGTAATTCGTAATTCGTAATTCGTAATTCGTAATTCGTAATTCGTAATTAATAATTACTAACTTACGGCCAGCGCCCACCGCTGCGATGTTTTTCCACTTCACATTCTGCGTCAGTCTTAATACGATATGCACAATCACGCACGATACCATAAAGCAGACTGCAACTGTCATCTTCACTATCACGTTCGCCATCATCGGCGAGAATGATTAAAGAGCGCGCCAACTCTAAAGCCTCTTTTAAATGTTTATTACACTTACGTTCCATAATTGAATATCCTGTTTTACGATTTATAGCTGTTATATAGCGATTACCGTGCCAACTTTTAACAAAACTGGCTAAACAAGCCTAACTACTTTATTATCAGCTATATCAGCAATAAAATCGTTATCATTCCCAACAGGACAACTGTCTCAAGATAGTCAACCAACGAGACACTTCTAGTCAAAAATCACCCAAACGCAGACAAACGAGACACTTTGAGACAGTTGAGACAAAGAGACATATCAGAAAAAAACTGGACTGATGGACTGATGGACTGATGGACTGATGGACTGATGGACTGATGGACTGATGGACTAACGGACTAACGGACGACTATCCAACGCCCAACGCCCAACGCCCAACGCCCAACGACCAACGACCAACACCCAACACCCAACACCCAACGCCCAACACCCAACACCCAACGCCCAACGCCCAACGCCCAACGACCAACGACCAACGACCAACGAACAACGACCAACGACCAACGACCAACGACCAACGACCAACGAACAACGACCAACGACCAACGAACAACGACCAACCATTAACCATTAACCATTAACCATTAACCATTAATAACTCACCATTCTTTGCGATCAAAATTGCGATAATTGACTGCCTCTAGCAGGCTATCATAATCAATTTCAGCTAAAGTTTTCAGATCAGCAATAGTTCGGGCAACTTTCAAAATTCGATCATAGGCGCGTGGACTAAGATTAAATTTATTTATCGCATGTCGCAGCATCGTCTGTTCACTACGCCCTAATCGGCAAAATTGTTGAAGATGCCGGCTCGTCATCGCTGAATTACTAAAAACAGTAGATCCTTTAAAACGTTCTGTCTGAATATTACGCGCTCTAATAACTTTAGCTCGCATTGCAGCACTAGTTTCACCGTTTGGTGCATTCATCAACTGTTCATCACTCAAATGCAATACTTCTACATGAAGATCGATTCGATCAAGCAATGGACCAGATATTTTACCACGATAACGCTTGATCTCATTGGGTTTACAGGTGCAACCATGACGGGCATCCATCATGCCACAAGGACAGGGATTCATAGCGGCGATCAACATAAATCGAGCGGCAAAAGAGAAGCTACCTGCCGCGCGCGAAACATGCACAATACCATCTTCCATCGGTTGTCGCATCACCTCAAGCACATTACGTTTAAACTCCGGCAGTTCATCGAGGAACAAAACCCCATTATGCGCCAGACTAATTTCTCCAGGGGTTGGATTTTTACCTCCCCCCACCAAACCAACATCACTAATCGTATGATGGGGTGAACGAAATGGCCGTTCATTCATCAACGGCATCCCTGAAGAGAGCATGCCAAGCACACTGTGAATTTTACTGGTTTCCAATGTTTCAGCCAAATTCATTGGGGGTAAAATACCTGGTAACCGCCGAGCAATCATACTTTTACCTGTTCCTGGCGGACCAACCATCAAAGCATTATGTGAACCTGCGGCGGCAATCATCATGGCACGACGCGCCATTGCCTGTCCTTTAACTTCAGCAAAATCTGGTTCATGTCCAGTTTGATGTTCAAGATAAGATTTAAGATCTGCAAGATAGGGCGCAACGTCACCATTATTAAAAAAACTCACAGCTTCATAAAGATTATGAATAGGATAAACTGGAAAATTTCCAGCGGCCAAAGCAGCCTCTTCAGCATTTTGCCATGGGACTAATAGCGCATCAATATGAGATTCTTGGGCAATATGAACGGCAATTGGCAAAGCGCCTTTAACGGGGCGCACTGAACCGTCAAGGGCTAATTCGCCAAGTACTGCCGTTCTAGAAAGTTTTGTTCGATCAATATGCTGGGTAGCGGCCAACATCCCCAAGGCAATCGGCAGATCAAATGCCGCCCCCTCTTTTTTTATATCAGCTGGGGCGAGATTAACAATAGTTGCCCCTTCAGGCGGATAAAAAGCAGAACTCCCCAAAGCAGAACGTACCCGTTCCTTACTTTCCCGAACCGCAGCATCTGGCAGCCCAACAATTGAAATAAAGTCAATATCGCCCTGTCCGGTAGCATTTATTTCTACTTCAACAGTATAAGCATCAACACCGATAACCGCAGCCGAAAAGGTTTTAGCCAGCATACAAGTCCCCTTTAATTGTTCTATTGTCCCAAAGAATCAAATTTTATCATTAATATAAACATACAAAAAAATATATACAAATCAAATCATTTGCATAAAATAAAAGTTAAAAACTGTCAACTAATAAGTCGCAAAGAAAAAAACTATTACACAAAGCTACACAGAGAACCACAGAGTTTCACAAAGAAAAAAAAAGACAAAAACAAAAGTGATGTTTACATTTTTATTTATCTAACATCACACTACGTGCTTTGATTAGATAAACAAAAATCTAAACATCGGGAGTTATCCAAAAAGCTGTAAACATGCAATCTTTTTAAATTAGTTATTCATTAATCGTTAATCATTGCTTAAATACCCCAATGGTTAGATTTTAGCCTGTTTATGACGCGTCAGCGGCGTATACAGGCTGAAAGCTAACCATTAATTCGTTTAATTTGTTTAATTCGTTGGCAAACTCTTTTCCCATTAGTGCATTCGTGGCTAAATAATTTTTTATTAGTGCATTCGTGGCTAACTTTTTTAATTAGTTGTTCATTAATCGTTAACCATTAATCGTTAACCATTAATCGTTAACCATTAATCGTTAACCATTAATCGTTAATCATTACTTAACTAACCATTAATTCGTTTAATTTGTTTAATTCGTTGGCAAACTCTTTTCCCATTAGTGCATTCGTGGCTAACTAATTTTTTATTAGTGCATTCGTGGCTAACCTTTTTTTCTTTAACTTTTAAAATACAATTTCATATTAAATAGACATATTACAGTTGCACATCACCTGAGAACGATTAAGTTATATGATTAATCTATTTAACTTAAAAAAACCACAATAGATGGTAAAAATTGGCAACTTCCAGAATCAGGATTACGATGAACAACTATCAGACACAATATTCCACCTGCATCGGCCCAAGCATGAATCCAACTATTAAAAATGGTGATGCCTTAATCGTTCAAAACTTAGCTAACTCGCAACATTGCCCACTACATGTCGGCGATATTATTATCTATTCACATCCTGAATTAATGACCAATATCGTCCATCGTATTATAAAAATCAATGCTAAAGGCATATTAACTAGAGGAGATAATAACAACCAATGTGATGATTACTATATTGCCCCAGCAGAGGTAATAGGTGTAGTCAAAGCCGTTAAACGTGATCGGCGAACAATCAAACTAACCCAAGGCAGGCTCGGCAACCTTCGCCAACAGCTACTATTACTAGGCAAATATTGCCGTCCATACTACCTGCTATTACCCCGAGCAATAATCCAACTAGTCATAAAGTTACAACTTTTATATCCTTTCCAACCATTTATGAAATTTAAAATAATTCGTATCAAACGTCATAATTCAGTTGAAGAAATTATGCAATATCACAATGCTGTTATTGGCAGACGAACCGAGAACACCTCAACCTGGCAGATTAAATTCCCCTATAAACTTTTTATTAATCCGGAGAAACTACAATGAACTATACCCCACCCAAATTATATCGCATCTTTCCTGCTAAATTCAGTGTGGCCTACTGCAGCGATGGCAATAGTGCAACCACCATGTCATGCATCGCTGGACCAGAAGCCAGCACTGGCTGTAATGCTGGTGCGGCCGCTGGAACAGTCTGCAAAACTGGTGCTGCTGCCGGAACAGACTGTTCAAATGGTGTAGGTGTTAATTAGAAAAAAAACTGAACGTCCAACATCGAACACTGAACATCGAACGTCGAATGAAAAAGTATAAAACTGAACGTCCAACATCGAACATTGAACATCGAACGTCGAATGAAAAAATATAAAACTGAACGTCCAACATCGAACACTGAACATCGAACGTCGAATGAAAAAATATAAAACTGAACGTCCAACATCGAACATTGAACATCGAACGTCGAATGAAAAATATAAAACTGAACGTCCAACATCGAACACTGAACATAGCCGACAGTGATAAAACCAAGTAGTGCCAGGTCTCGATGAGACCGGCAATTGTCGCTTCGGCGACAATACGGATGCTCTCATCGAGAGCTATCCCTACTTGTGCCAGTAATTCGTACGTCATAATTCGTAATTATCAAGTTCCGCCAGCCTCTACGGCTTCGCCTACGTCGTACGTCATAATTCCTAATTCATAACTCGTAATTCGTAATTATCAAGTTCCGCCAGCCTCTACGGCTTCGCCTCCGTCGTAATTCATACAAGCCGGTCTATCATCAATTATTTTTTGAAAAAATATTAAAAAAACTTGTAATAAAGTTGTTTTTTTATAATATTGCGTTATTATGTATATAGTATGTTGGATTTTATCAGTTATTTTGTTGAATAATTTGCTATTATCACCTAGTATGAATTTGTATTTTAGTCGTGAACGGGTTAATTTAAAATGTCTCTATTCATAGCTAATATTTTATTTAGTTTTAGCACGGTTGATTATTTTCAATCAAAACAGTTTTAATAAAGGTATTAACATAAATGAGGAGGAAAATTTTTATTAATTTTAAGTAGAGGTAGAATTATAAAATATTTTAAGGGTTGACAAATTAGTCTTAAAAAAGGAATGAGAATATGAAAACATTAGTTCAATTAGTAAAAAGTAAGCACAATACCAGAAATTTCACCCTCATCGAACTCCTCGTGGTTATCGCGATAATTGCCATTCTGGCCTCAATGTTACTTCCGGCACTAAATATGGCCCGTGAAAAAGCCAAAGCAATTAATTGCGTCTCTAATTTGAAAAGTAATGGTACCGCATTCTCACTCTATTCAGATGATTATGATGGTTATGATATGGTTTATGTAGCAGATTACACTCACCCTGGAAATAAATATACCTGGGCATGGCAATTACATAATCTTGATTATATTAAAACTGAAACTATTATTTCATGCCCAAAAGCTCAAAAAAGATTGACTGATTTTGATGACAATGCTGGAGCCAACAAACAATATGCTACAATAGACAGTCCTCATAAATTTTTCTCTAGATGCGGTATTCAAGATTCAAATGGGTCTCAATATATTGTAATAAAAAGAGTTCTCAGTCCAAGTAATATGACATTACTAGCAGATGCTTTATGGTTATTTCAATTTAACGGTGCTAACCATTTTGATCAAACTTTCCGCGTTGCTCCTTCTGAACAAGTTTGGCAAGATTTATATTTCGCTCGCCATTCAAACAAAATAAGTATGCTGTTTGTTGATGGTCATGCCGCCTTAACTGATCCTAACAAGATCAAAGATCTCGCAAAGAAAAATAAAATGACCAATGCTGCTGGCATTGATATAAGTGGGCTACCATTGTATTACTATGACGTCAATGCTAAACTACAACAGGTACTCTAAGATAAATTATTATATAGAAAAAATTTAAATTTATAATAGTAAGGAAAATATGAAAAAAAGATTAGTCTATCAAAAACCGTCATTATATATGTTAAATGATAACAATGCATTAGGTTACTGTCTTAGTAATGGTTCGGCAGCAGGTGGTGGCGAAGTTCCTGTCGTAATATGCCAAGATGGGGGTAGTGCACGGGACCAAGCAAGTCGTGATGCGATATGCTTAGCCAATGGGTCAACTAATCAAGATAATATGTATTCAGGCTGTGGAGATGGGTTAGCGGTCAATTCAGTTTCCTGCAATAGTGGTAATACTCCAAGCTAAAAAATTCCAATAAACCTCCTTGTGTCTATAACAAAAAATTTGGCACTGGAATTTATCTGCACCCGTTCGTAGTTCCCACTTTAGTGGGCGCCTTTTAGCGGCTTTAGCTGCGTCTCTAATCTCCCAAGGAGATTAGCCTGTTCGCTAAAGCTCACAAAAACACCACCTAAAGGCGGAACTACAAACGTTGCCCACCTAAAGGCAGAACTACAAACATTAATCATCCCATCCTTTTCCATAATCAAACAATGGATATTGAATCCATATTTTCAATGCCTGTTCACGACCAACTTCTTTTAAGAATTGCTTGGCACTGGAAAAGAACCATTTATCCCATTTATCTACATAGCCATGTTTAACTGGATTATTATGGATATAATTTAATGTTGCATAATAATGATCTGAATTTCTAATTTTTCTATCAGCCACCCTATGCCAACATTTACGTCCAGCCATATTATCTTTTTTATTCCATTCAAATGCTGTTCTACCATGCAAGCGGCCTAATTCAATCAATGTCTCTTTCAATTCTGCTGTTTTAATTAATAAGTGGTAATGATTAGGTAACACACACCATGCTTTCAAAGTTCCATAATCTGTTAAAGTTTTTAATAACAATTCAGCAAACGAATTCAAGCGTTCTATATCTTTACCAATAATACTTTTATGTTCATAGTTTGCAGCCGATAAATGATATACTCCATGACCATTAAAATGCGGTGGCGAATGCCAAGGGAGAAGTTTCCGCTTCCTAACCTTGATAATATTACACTTTGCCTCATCACTCAATATCCGCCAATTATACATCATAACCTCCTCATTTCTCCCGTTCGTAGTTCCCACTTTAGTGGGTGCCTTTTAGCTGCTTTAGCTGCGTGACTAATCTCCCAAGGAGATTAGGGTGTTCGCTAAAGCTCACAAAAACACCACCTAAAGGCGGAACTACAAACATGTGTTACACCCACCCACGCAAACGACAGGCTTCTGCAACTCGGGCAATACTGACAATATATGCCGCGGCTCGCGGTTTTACCTGGTATTTCAGGTACATCTCATATACCGCCTCGAAGGCATTAGTCATTTTTTCATCAAGCCGTTGATGAACCTCGGCAAGTGGCCAGTAAAAATTACAGTTATTTTGAACCTGTTCGAAATAGCTGACTGTTACTCCACCAGCATTAGCTAAAAAGTCAGGGATAACAAATACGCCATTTTCATACAAAATATTATCAGCTTCAATTGTAGTTGGGCCATTGGCCAGTTCACAAATAATTTTAGCCTTAATATTCGGTGCATTATCGGCACGAATGGAATTTTCTAATGCCGCTGGAAACAGAATCGTTGTCTCAAGTTCAAGTAGTGCTTCATTAGTAATCGGTTCAGTCCCTGGGAAGCCAGCTACTGCACCAGTTTTCAATTTATGTTGCACCAATGCCTGGGCATCAATTCCCGCCTGACAAAAGACTCCACCACGCGAGTCACTCGCAGCAATCAATTTAAGTCCTAACAGCTCTTCGCCCAGGGTTGCACCAAACTGTCCAGCATTACCAAACCCCTGAATAGCCATCGTCGCATTATCTAAGTTCATATTAAGTTTTTTAGCCGCTTCACGCACCGTAAAAATACCCCCACGTGCTGTCGCATCGCCCCGCCCTTGACTACCACCGAGGGCTAAAGGTTTACCCGTAATCACACATGGATGATGTTCGCCATGCATCGCTTCGTATTCATCCATCATCCAAGCCATAATTTGTGGAGTAGTATAAACATCAGGTGCTGGAACATCTTTAGTCACTCCAAGACTAGAACCAACGGCACGAATATAGGCACGCGCCAAACGCTCTTTTTCGCCTTCGGAAAGTTCTTTCGGGTTACAGATAATTCCGCCTTTACCACCACCAAGTGGGATATCGACCACAGCAGTTTTCCAAGTCATCCAGGTTGCCAGGGCACGAACGGTATCAATTGTTTCATCTGGATGCCAGCGCAGTCCCCCTTTTGCTGGACCGCGTGCCGTACTGTGACGGACTCTGAAACCATGAAATGTTTTTACTCTACCATCATCCATTCTTACTGGTAGTCTAACTGAAAGTTCACGTTGAGGCCAACGCAAGAATTCACTGACTGAAGGATCCAAGTTAAGAATTGCCGCGACTTCGTCGAATTGCTTCTGCGCCATCGCAAAAGCGTTGTGTTTTTCACTCATATCATTATTCTCCATAATGGGTTGCCGGAACCAGCAGAAATCGACAGAGCGATGGAAGAAGCTAGAAGCTAGAAGCTAGAAACTAGAAGTTAGAAACTAGAAGCTAAAAAATTTCTAAAATAAATCATCAATCTAAAATTAATCAATTGCCAATAAATCAACAATCATCAATCTAAAATCTAAAATTAATCAATTCACCATTCGTCTGCGACTTTTACTTTATCCGAGGTTAAGCGGTTTTAATTATCAGGCAACGCTTTGACCGCCTACTGTCGCTAGCAGGCAGCTGTTTATTGCGTCGCATAATCAATCAAAACAAGTTACGAATTGCAATCAACCGAAGCATCTACATACTTCGATATAACTAATTTACCATAGTGAATATAATTTGCAAGGCAACAAAGCGGCTTAATCCTAAATAACGCAGTTGATCTGCATAAAAAAACAGACGTTTCAAGCTAAAACAATATAATGTTCTGATTATTTTTACATTTTATTTACTTTATTATTTGCTATATTTATTTAAGATGATAAAATATGCGTAAACGGTTACGCTTATTATTTATCATAACTTAATTTCATAAACAAAGCCGACTTTGTCGGAACGTTGAATGAAAAGAAAACAGCAATTTATATTAGCTTAAAACATGACAAACAAGAGACTAACAATTAAAGATTTTGCGGCACAACTTGGGGTGTCAACAGCGACGGTATCGCGTGCCTTCAGTACGCGCGGTCGAATTAGTGATACGACTCGTGAAATGATTATAGCCAAAGCGGCCGAATTAGGTTATCATCCTAATATCCATGCCAGCAACCTCAGTCGCCGTGGAAGTTCAACCATTGCTCTATTCTATCCTGCAATTAGCAATAATGAGCCTGACTATTTTATCACTGAACTGCTTTTAGGGATTAATGAAACATTATACCATACCGGTAAGATGCTCCAAATTCATCCATTTTATAACGGTTCGAATATGGCATTTTTCAGAGATTATATTTTAAGTGGTGTCTTCAGTGGCATCATTATTGTCGCAGGCACCAATGGTTCAAAAGAGCTACTAAGTCTAGCAAAAACAGCAAATCTACCATATATCGTCATCGGCCACATGAGTACAGAGTCATCCAGGACCGTGGTCTTCGACAATGAAGGTGGAGCCTATCAAGCAGGCAAATATCTGCGCCAAATTGGGCGTGAATATCCAGTATATGTCAGTGGTCATCTCGACCGCCGTAAGAAAAAAGGGCTCTGCAGTGGACTCGGAGCACTGGCAGAAAAGCTAGTTGTATTTGATGGTGGCTACAGTCTATCAGATGGCAAACGGGCGTTACGTAATATTCTACAACAACAACCGCAAACTGATGCTATTTTATGCGCTAACGATGTCCTAGCACTCGGGATGTTAAAAGCCGCTCACGAAGCCGACATCAAGATTCCCGAACAACTCTCTATTATCGGTTTTGACAACATTAGAATATCGGGCTACAGCCACCCTGCCCTGAGTACGGTATCACTGAATCTATTCAGAACCGGTGAGATTGCAGTAAAACAGCTAATGAAATTAATTGACGGCACCAAACAACTCCATCCAGTAAAAATAGAAAGTGAACTGATAATCAGAGAGAGTGCTTGAGGTAATTATGACTACAATAACCAATCAGACCAATCAGACCAATCAGACCAATCAGACCAATCAGACCAATCAGACCAATCAGACCAATCAGACCAATATACTTTACTCTATAGACCAAACTCAACCTAGCTTCTATACGGCAGAGTCTAGTTCTATTTACCGAGTTCATGGAGGCTACCGAAAACTCCGCTCATTTCAGCTGACAACAGTTATTTATGATGGTACCGTATCATTCTGTAATCGTTTTATCAGTCGCTACTCACGCACCCATGATCAAATGGTTCAGGCAGCCAGAAGTGGTCGCCAAAATATAGCGGAAGGCAGTCGAGCTGGAGCAACATCCTCAAAAACAGAAATCAGGCTAGTTAATGTTGCACGTTCAAGCCAGGATGAACTTTTACTTGATTATGAGGATTTTTTAAGGCAACACAATTATCCTCTATGGGATAAAAATTCCCCTGAAGCCAAAACCGTACGCGAATTGTGGAAACAAACTCCCAAAACTGAAGAAATTCAATATGCAACCTATACTTATTGGTTGGAAAATGAGAACTCTACGATTGTCGCCAATAGCTTAATTTGCCTAATTCATCAAGCTAATTTTTTATTGGATAGACAACTTATCGGATTAGAAAAACAGTTTACTACCGAAGGAGGATTCAGTGAAAAAATGTTACAAGTAAGATTAAATAGTAAACTTGAATCTCAAATTATAAAACAAAGTTGTCCTATATGTGGACAACCTATGATAATTCGCACTGCTTGCAAGGGGAAAAATGCTGGCAGTAAATTTTGGGGATGTAGTAGTTACCCACAATGTAATGGAATAGCTAACTACCAACCAAAGCAATAATTGATAAACCATACACAAAATAAGGAATTAAAAAATGAAACCAACATTATTAGTATTGGCTGCCGGAATGGGTAGTCGTTATGGTGGGCTTAAACAGCTTGAC
Organism: Hyalogyrina grasslei; assembly: GCA_034780735.1. Classification (NCBI taxonomy): domain Eukaryota; kingdom Metazoa; phylum Mollusca; class Gastropoda; family Hyalogyrinidae; genus Hyalogyrina; species Hyalogyrina grasslei. The sequence continues at coordinate 47,892 of JAUZSW010465501.1, forward strand.
CAAGTCGGGCCATCAGGCGAAACTATTATTGATTACTCAATCTTTGATGCCATCCGGGCTGGATTCGGCAAGGTTGTCTTCGTTATCCGCCGTGATATTGAAACCGCATTTAAAGCGGCGGTCGGATCACGTTATACAGGAAAAATTGAGGTTGACTATGCTTTTCAGCAACTCGATGCACTACCTGAAGGCTTTAACATTCCAGCTGGCCGCGAAAAGCCCTGGGGAACAGGTCATGCCGTATTAGTAGCTAAAGATGTGATAAATGAGCCATTTGCGGTTATTAATGGTGATGATTTTTATGGTCGTGCGGGCTTTAAATTGTTGGCAGACTATCTCGTAAATGCTCAAGACGGGGCAAAGGCAGATTACTGCATGTGCGGCTTTATCATGCGCAATACGCTCTCTGATAATGGTACCGTATCACGCGGCATCTGCGAAGTTGACAGTAATGGTAATCTCACTGAAGTGGTTGAACACACGACAATTGAGCGTAATGGCAATGCAGCAAAAAGCCTGATGGCTGACGACTCTGCCGTTGATTTCACCGGCGATGAAATTGTTTCAATGAATATGTGGGGATTTACCCCTTCACTATTTGATAATATGACCGAGATGTTTACCCAGTTTTTAAAAGACCAGGGCAATGAGATGAAATCTGAATTTTTTATTCCACTAGTTGCTGATACACTGATTAAACAAAATAAAGCCACCGTTAAAGTGATGAAGTCATCAGATGAGTGGTTCGGCATCACCTATCGCGAAGATAAACCACAAGTTGTCGACAGTATCCAAGCCTTGGTTGAACAGGGAGAAGACCCCATAAAACTATTTTAACCTAAATAGGAAATTGTATTTTTCCTTTTATTCGGCATTCGATGTTGAACGTTCAATGTTCGACGTTCCGACGCAGTCGGAACTTAAACCAGTCTCCGGCGACTTCCAGGCGCATCGGCATGATCTCCTTTGGAGATCAGTTTATGTGCCAGGATGTCGCCTGTTGAAAACCACGAAGTGAACGTACTAGCAGAAAATACAATTTCCTTAGATTAAAATATTTTACCAAAGAATGACAATACTTTATAAGTTAGCGTCTAAAGATGGATTTTTTACGTGTAAAAGCGCAAAATAATTTGCGCAATCCAAAGATACTGCGCATCAAGTATTTTACGGCTCTGCCGTTTTGGAGTGCGGTGTTTTTCACCGCTTTTCATCGAAACTGTGGTATACTAACTCAGGCGTTGTTGAATTAAGCAACACCTAAAAACAGCTTACATTATAAAAAAAGGAACAGATATTATGAGTGAAAACAAACATGATTTGAAAGGCGTAACTGAAAAATTCGCTATCTATGGTGACTTTATCTCCGGCGCGCCTTATGGCTCTGGACACATTAACGACACCTACCGCGTTGTCATTAACCAGGGCGGCACTGAAATGCACTATATCTATCAACGAATTAACCATTTGATCTTTAAAAATCCTCCTGCTCTGATGGAGAATATTGAACGCGTTACTGAACACATTTACAAAAAACTTGCAGCGAGCTCCAATAAAACCCGTGAAACATTGGTGGTAATAAAAACTCATGATGGTCAGGCATATTGCACTGACCAGGATGGTAACTACTGGCGCGCCTACATCTTTATTGAAGACGCTACCACTTATGACGTAGTAGAAACAACTGAACAGGCCTTTAAAACCGCTCAAGCATTTGGTGAATTTCAGAAAATCCTAGTCGATATCCCCGGTGGACGACTCAATGAAACAATTCCAGCATTCCATGATACCCCTAAACGTATCGAAGCATTAAAAGCGGCCATTGCTGCTGACTGTATGGGACGCGTGAAAGCTGTTCAAGCTGAGATTGATTTTGTCTTGCAACGTCAGGAAGAGGCAGCCCTGTTGATAAAACTAAATGCAGCGGGCAAAATCCCTGAACGTATTACTCATAATGACACAAAGTTAAATAATGTGATGATTGATGATAATAGCGGCGAAGGAATCTGTGTTATCGACCTTGATACCGTTATGCCGGGTCTAGTTCATTATGATTTCGGTGACATGGTGCGTACCACTACTAGTCCAGCCGCAGAAGATGAACAGGATTTATCCAAGGTAACGATGCGTTTCGAAATGTTCGAAGCGCTATTGCGTGGCTATCTGGACACCGCTGGTGATTTCCTCAACCCAACGGAATTGGAATATCTCCCATTCAGCGGGAAATTAATTACTTTGGAAATTGGCGTACGCTTTCTGACCGACTACCTACAAGGCGACATCTATTTCAAAACTCATCGTGACGGCCACAATCTTGACCGCTGTAGAACCCAATTTAAGCTGGTTGAATCCATTGAATCCCAGATGGATAAAATGGTGGAATTGTTGAATGAGATAAAAGGTTAAATATCCAATATCGAACAAGGAATATCCAATAATGAAGGCAAAAGAAAATACAACTAAGTTAAAAAGAACAAAATTTGATTTGCAAGATCGTTTTATAGATTATGCAGTTAGGATTATCAAATTATCAGAAAAACTTCCTGAAACAAAAACTGGCAGGCATATATGTTCTCAAATATTAAGGAGTGGAACATCGCCAGCTCCAAATTACGGTGAAGCTCAAAGTGCCGAATCCAAAGCAGATTTTATTCACAAACTCAAAATATCTCTCAAAGAGTTACGTGAAACAGAAGTATGGCTTAAAATAATTATTAGAGCAGAACTTATTCAACCTTCAAAACTTTCTTCCTTGCTACTAGAAACTGACGAACTAATTTCAATATTATTCACTAGTATCGAAACAGCTAAAAAACAAAAGGAGCGCTAGCGACATTCTTCCATGGATATTGGACATTCCTTGTTCGATATTGGATATTCAAAAAATAACCGAGACGGTTATGCTACATAAAAAGGAAATAATATTATGAAAAAACTAAGAATTGGCAGTATCGGCACCTGTCGGCGTGGCGTTTTAGCGGACAGCTACCTAACACCTGAAGATAATGTTGAAATCGTTGCTGGGGCAGATATCTCTGACCACCAGCTAAAACGCTTCGCTGACCGGATTAAAGAGGGACAGGGCAACACGCCTAATTGTTATCTCGATTACCGTGAAATGATTGAAAAGGAAAATCTTGACGGGGTATTTGTCACCTCCCCTGATTTCTGTCATGAAGAACATGCCACTTTTGCACTAGAAAACAGGGTTGCAGTCTATCTCGAAAAACCGATTGCGATCACTATCGATGGGGCGGATAAAATTCTCCAAGCCGCTTATGATAATAAAACGAAGTTGATCCTCGGTCATAATATGCGCTATATGTCTTTTGTGCTAAAAATGAAAGAATTGATCGATAACGGTGCGATTGGTGAAGTAAAAGCCATCTGGTGCCGCCATTTTATCAGTTATGGTGGTGATGCATATTTCCGCGACTGGCATGCCGATCGCAAATATGCTAACAGCCTATTACTGCAAAAAGGGGCGCATGATATTGATATAATTCACTGGCTCGCTGGGTCATATACGAAACGGGTCTGTGGATTCGGGTCACTTTCAGTATATGATAAATTACCCCGCCGCAAAGAAGAACCTGAAAATCCACCTGATGTCTCATTCAATGCCACCCACTGGCCACCACTGGAACAGAAAGACTTCAATCCAGTAATTGATGTTGAAGATCTCAGTATGATCAATATGCAGTTAGCTAATGGTGTTCAAGCCTCATACCAACAGTGCCATTTTACGCCTGACAGTTGCCGTAATTATACTATTATCGGGACTAAAGGCAGAATTGAAAACTATGGTGATCATCATGAGGAGACCACTATTGAGCTCTGGGATGACCGCAAAGTAGATTCATTCAGATTGCACGGTGATGCCACCTTCAGAACGCCACCAAGTAAAGGTGGTCATGGCGGTTCTGATCCAGCAATTGTTCGCAGTTTCTTCGCCGCATTGCGTGGCACAGGACAACCGAATTCAACTCCTCAAGCTGCACGTTACAGTGTCGCTACCGGTTGCCTCGGGGCTGACTCAATCCGTTCAGGTGGCATGCCATTTGAAGTCCCATCATTACCCAAAGAACTAGAGGATTATGACTATCACAAATAAATGAACTTAAAACCGTCCCGCTTGAGTAAAAAAGGTGATGATCTCTGGTCAGCAAATATAACTGAACTGGTTATATTACCTTGAAAAACAGCACCGAGACGGTTATGTTATAGAACAAAGCCGACTTCGTCGGAACGTCGAACATCGAACTTTTAACATCGAACGTCGAATAAACAGGAAAAATACAAATTCCTATTAGGTGAACAAAGCCGACTTCGTCGGAATGTCGAATATTCAACGTCAAACGCTCGACGTCGAATGAAAGGAAATACAAATTCCTATAACTTAAAAATCAACCAAAAATAATTATAAATAACAGGAATATATTATGAAAATACTTGTAACTGGTGGAGCTGGATTTATCGGCAGCCATATTGTTGAACATTTTCAGGGTAAAGCTGAAGTGAGAGTGCTAGATAACCTGCGTAGCGGCTATCTAAAAAACCTTGATGGTTTCGATGTCGAATTTATCGAAGGCGACATTCGCGATCGTCAGATAGTTAAACAGGCCATGCAGGGCGTTGATTATGTCTTTCACATGGCCGCCATGATTAGTGTACCAGAATCAATGGATAAACCTATTGAATGTGTTGATCTCAATGTCAACGGACTACTGGTTGTGCTCGAAGAGGCCGCTGAGGCAGGCGTCAAAAAACTCTGTTTCAGTACCAGTGCCGCAATCTATGGCGACAACCCAACTGTGCCAAAACTTGAAACAATGTATCCTGAACCGAAAAGTCCCTACGCGATCACAAAACTAGACGGCGAATACTACTGTAATATGTTCAGCCAGGAAGGTAAACTTGAAACTGCCTGTCTGCGTTATTTTAATGTTTTTGGACCACGTCAGGATCCCCAAAGCGCCTATGCTGCCGCCGTGCCTATTTTCACTGCCAAAGCGGTTGCAAATGAACCAATCACTATTTTCGGCGATGGCGAGCAGACCCGTGACTTTATCTATGTCAAAGATATCGTCGCCGCCAATGTTTTCATGGCCCAAAGTGAATTTACCGGAGTTTATAATATTGCCTATGGTAAAAAAATAACCATTAATAATCTGGTTGATACAATTAAAAATATTATCGGCTCATCTTCCGAGGTTAAACACCTCCCGGAACGTGCCGGAGATGTCAAACATTCAATGGCGGCGGTAGATAAATTAAATACCACCGGATTTATTCCTAGCAGCTCATTTGATGCTGGACTAGCTGAAACTATAACATTCTTTAAGGAACAATAAAATGCAAGTAATAATTATGCCAACTAAAGCCGATGCGTCAGAATTGGCCGCTGCAATCATCGAAAAAAGGATCCATCAGCATGCCGATTCAGTATTAGGTCTTGCGACAGGACAAACAATGGAACGCCTTTATGCCCGACTAGCGCGGAAACATCATGAAGACGGACTAGATTTTTCTCTAATCAGAACCTATAATCTCGATGAATATATCGGTATGGAAGCGGATGATCCAAATTCATATCGCAGTTATATGAATAAACTGTTATTCGATCAAGTTAACATTGACCTACGCAACACTCATCTCCCATTAGGTATGGCTGAGGATCTTGAGCGAGAATGTCATTTATACGAACGCAGTATTAGAACCAATGGTGGTATCGATCTTCAGTTGCTTGGTATTGGGAAAACAGGTCACATCGGTTTTAATGAACCGCTGTCAGCGCTCAAGTCACGTACTCGGGCAAAAGCCTTAACTCCGACCACGATTGCCAGTAATTCACCACTATTCAAGAACCCTGAAGATATGCCAAAACGTGCTATCACCATGGGAGTCGGGACTATTTTGGAAGCTAAAAGCATTTTAATGCTAGTCACGGGTGAATCCAAAGCGGAAATTCTGGCTAAAGCAGTTGAGGGTCCAGTCACTTCAATGGTTTCAGGTTCAGCATTGCAACTCCATGAAAACTGTACAGTAATTGTCGATGCCGGTGCAGGTAAACTGCTTGAAGGCAAAGATTATTATAACTGGATATTCCAGAATGAACCCGAATGGGAAGAGTTCAGGACAATCAGAGGTTAAATAACAATAAAGTCTGTTCTATTCATTAGAGCAGACTTTAACCAAGCCATGCACAAAAAGCTTGTGCAGATGTGAGTTTTGTTGGAGTTCACAGCTTTAGCGTGTTTTTTTGAGTGTAACACTTGCACGCTAAAGCTGTGAACTCCGACCGCTAATACTTTTTCGCGTAGAGTCTAATTCTGGAACTCGTAATACTAGGCTTTGATAAAGCCAGCATTGTCGCAGTCGCGACGCGGGCACTCTCATCGAGAGTTGCCCCTACTTGTGCTATACAATTTACTGTGATAAATATAATCACTCCCCTGCCCCAAATCAAAATAGAATTTATTTCAAGCCAATTTTACAGCTTTAGTTTCAACTGCTGAATTATTTGGGGTTATCACTAAATGGCGTTCATCCAGTAATTTTTTAGCTGAAATTTTAAGTTCATGCTTTAAATATTCTTTGTAACGATTATAGAGATGACCAGCTTGTGGCCAAAATGAGTTTGGGCTCATAAAATGTGAAAATTCAAAGGTCATGGCGTTTTGAATACCCGCAGCTTCAGCACATTTAAGTTTCAAACGCAATTTTTCCCATTTAATTGGTGGGAAACGAAATGGCATATCGCGATCAAAAGTTTCACTATTAGTCCACATTTCAATACCATGTTTATCAGCTAGAGCTTTATTTATTTTCAAAACTTCAGCTAGTTCCCAGTAGGCAACGTGCCCATCCTGGAAAGCCACAATATCAACAATGCCGGAAATCCGTCCCATAATTTCATCCCAATCCTGTTGATGTTTAGCAAAGTCAAGGTCATGTGCCTCGGCTTCACCTTGACGCCATGCTTTGCGCCCCAACATGCCGGGTGAAATTAGAATTGGGAGACCGTCTGAAAGTTCCTTACAATGTTGACCTAGTTCGATAAACTCATCAACTATGACCTTTTCATTAGTCGAAATTTCTTTTGACAGATACCAACCTTTAAATGCCTGGCGCTTGCCATAGCGCTGCCATATTTCAGTGGCAATCCGTTTATCTAAGTCAATTTCACGTTCAAAATCAATTGAATCATCAACCCAATTACGATGTCCGACATAGGTTCCGACAAAGAATTTCATGCCATATTTTTCAGCAAGAGTCAAATACATATCAATCAGATCAACTGGAGGTTCATTACAGTTGCGTTCTTTCATTAAAATTTCAGATGGATAGGTCAACCATTCTTCAAGCCCACAGCGAATCATGACCACGGTCTTAATGCCAATCTCCTGCATGGCCTGAAAGTCTTTATCCCACTCTTCAACCCCCCAGTTCTGGTGCGGAATATCGGTACTTATCTCATCTAAAAATGTTGCAGTAATTTTCATAATTATTCCTCTTTTAAATACAATAGTAATTGTATTTTTCACTTTTTTAAGTTTCGATGCATGATATGAGCCCCAAGGGAGCTCATGCACTGAAAACTCGTACGCTACTAGTTTGGTAGCCTATTCTACAACTAAAACTTTATACCCATCATTAAAATGACCAATTTTCACATTAAATGAGCCATTTTTGACTATGGTCAACTTTTTCTGGGTAAAATAATCTTTTACCGTAGTTGCTTTAATACCATTAAGAGTAACTTTAATCTGTTGATCTTTAGCCGCAAAATTTGCCATAATCAGATAGTGTTTCCCAGCATGGGTTCGTTCACCAATCGCAATTGTATCCTTTTGTGCCTGGGGAACAGTCGCACTCCAGTCTGTTGCCCGCGGCGCGCGGATAATCGGTAACATTTTATCTACCTTAGCAAATACGCCGTTTGGTCCTTTAATCGCTGGGGCCCAATAATTCTCTCTGAAATCTTTTTTAGAGCCATTATGGGTTGTACCGCCACGCCAAAACTTCAGTGCGGTGCCACCACCAATAATGCCTTTGAACAGCATAGGAATAAATGTTTTACCCATATATGCCTGTAACTGAATAACCGAAACTGGAGCTTGTTGTTTCTGAATAGTATCAAGAAAACGTAAGGTATCAACCGGCTTATAGCGTAGATCAGTATCTTCACCATGTTGCCCAACATAGGATCCAGTAACATCCATAAAGTTGCTATGTGAACTTTTTTGGTTACGTGCCAGTCCTTCACCTATTCCGTTGAGGACAAAAATAGGTCTAATACGTCTATTTCCAGTAATATCTTTGTCATTTTCATCTAACCATTTAGCTATCGCTTTTTGTTGTTTATAATGAGCCATATCTGGCCCTTCATTATCATAGGTGTACATAAGAATACTGGTTGGAGACAATGCTCCCTGTTTGACCAGTTGCAGATACTCTTTGATTAATTTTTTATTCCCGTCCAATTTATTAATTTGAATACCGTTGTAATTAAGTCCTGCCTTGACCGCAGTCTTTAATCTGCCAATATCAGTAATATTAACATAGCCAGTAAAACCATACTCTTTAAAAATCTTTGCATTATTGGCGAAATCACCATACCAAGTCTGATAGGTAAATTTTGGGAAAATATTTTTCCATTTCCCATGCTCTTTAACACTCCAGTTACCCAGTTTATCAATTCTGATAATTGAACTATCAAAAGGAATTTTTGCAGTAGCAGGTTCACGACTGACGACATGGTCGGATTCAACCACACTAAAATCATCATAATAGATAACTGGACTTTTTGCCATATTAGAGAGGTCGGATTTGATAAGTTTGCCGTCAGTACTGTAGCCATATTTGTGAATCAGTAAACTAAAGACGTAATCACCTGATTCTGTTGGACGAAATGGAATAATCGCCTCTTCCCATTCTCCAGGTTCAGCAATATTATACAATATTTCACGTGATTTGCCTAAGTTTCCACGCGGCGTTACTTTGAAAAAGAGATTCTGACCTCTTGCCGGTCCAACCATTTTCATGTAGACACTCATAGTATAACGTCGTCCTTTTTCCAAATGAAAAGTTGGGGTGGTGATAGGTTTACCATAAACCGCCTTACCCTGCCCTTCAAGTTTGGCACTACCACTACCATCTTTAGTATGTGAATCTGCGGCATAAGAAAAGCCATCCATCAAATATAAATTTGTTTTATTTTTAAAAAACTGTGGATTTTTAGCTTTAAGCAAGTTGGTCGCTGGAGTTGCATTTTTACCTTGTGCAGTAACAGCACTGCCAGCTAGCACAATGGTACCCAATGCTAAGCAACTCAAAATATTAGCAGATTTTTTCTTAAGCGAATTAACCTCATATTGAGCGATATTCTTGGTTAAGTTCGAAACTATTTTTTTATTAAACATAAATATAATACCTTAATTTTATTGTTTATAATAGATAAGTTTATTGTCAAGTTTTGCCAATGCGCCACTTGTTAAATATTTTATTACAGGAGTATCACCACTCTTAACGGTTATACGTAGTTCAACCACCTCTTGAGGAACATAAACATAATACAATTGATGATTTTTCCATAATGTATTGGCGAATGAATAGATCAAGTGATTATCCGGTCCTATCATTGAAACTCGATATAATTCAACTCCAGATATTTCTATCAGAGAATCACCTTTAATTGCGAAAGGTTCAATTCGACTAAAAACGGGATGATTCATTGCTTTGCCACCTGGCATGGCTTTACTTTCATTGTGTGGCCAATACCAAGACTTAGCAATAAGTTTTTTACCTTCGGCTAGATTAACTGCTGCCGATTCATTTTTTGAGCCGCTGAAAAAATCAGCATGCCATTTAAACTTACTTAATGCTATTGGGCCAGAAACTGCATCCAAAATATATTTGGTTAAGCGCATGGCGCCAAAAAAATTGGGATGGGTATTGTCATAATAGAACCGGTCAGCTTTATCAGCAAAAGCTGATTTCATGACACGCTCTTGGTTCAACAGCGGAAGATCAAACTTTTTAGCAATTTCTAGATAAAATGGTAACCATTTTTTCTGAAAACTAGTTTGATGCGAAACTGGAACAACTAAAAACAGGTGTGCTTGGGGTTTTGCCTGCAAATAGGCACTGATACTGTCGATTATATTTTGCTTCGCCTTTTCTGCACCATAACCATTAAGATCATTAATACCAAGCGAAAACTCCATAATGGTATTTTCGCCAGCGCCTTTGGTATTAGTTATAGCTTTTTTCAACGAAGCATTCGGAGCTTTATTATTTACCCATTGAAAGGCTCTTAAACCAGATTGCGCATTGTGCACATAATGAACATTAATCTGTGCCAAATGTTTGCTATAGATATACTGTTGACCTGCACTAAAACTATCCCGCGTACTGTCACCTGAAAGAATATAGACAACTTCACTATTCTTACCAGCTGCCGCCGCATCCATGAGCGAACGAATTACGGTGAGCTTAGCAGCGCCAGG
>JAUZSW010465502.1:0-17914 GCA_034780735.1 Hyalogyrina grasslei
ATTGGATATTCCTTGTTCATTATTGGATATTGAAAAAGAAAAAAGACTATGAATTCACAATGGATTATTTTCATAGGTAACACCCTGGGTATAGGATTTTAATAATAAATAGCTCTGAAAGAGCGACATAAAAAGGGCGTTCAATCAGACAATTATGCTGAGCTCTGAATAGCTATTCAATATATCATCGGTGGCAACGGATCATCCAGCATTTTTCGGGGAAGATCATTGCGCTTAAGTGCCTTGCTGTGTCCATCAAAAAATAGTACACAGGTTGTTTCTCCAGCATGTTTCCAGAAGCCCAAAACACCAAGCCAAGTAAAACGTAACGGAGCTCCATCACGTGGTGCAGAGGTCTGCCCTCCAGGATAAAGTCCAGGATTATTGAAATCCCACCCACTATCCAATAAAGCTATTTGATTACTCGATTTTCTTAGCATCTTTACTGGATATATCCGATTTGTACCGCCATAGCCAGGATTAGGATCACCAGGAAATGACTCAACGGGAGTTCCAGCAGCTGTCCAGCGCTTTGTACTGTTTTCAAGCCGGCAGTAGGTGAATATTAAAGTAGATTTATCAGGCGCATAAGCAGCACTTTCGGCGCATATCCAACTAGAATTACCTTTTTTTACTTTTGGCCCATACTGTTCAGCTAATAATATTGCACCAAAACCACCTGGTTGCCGTGGGTCATAACTGCCAACAGTCCAACCATTATTATCTGTAACATACATCATGCTACAGATCCCAATCTGTTTGAGATTATTGATGCAACTTGTCCGCCTAGCCATTTTTCTTGCCCGCCCTAATGCAGGGAGCAATATAGCCGCAAGCAGAGCAATAATCCCAATCACCACTAATAATTCAACAAGAGTGAATGAACATTGCTTTTTAACTATCTTTTTTCTCTTATTAGTCACAGATTATACTCATATTTTTTTAATAAATGTTAATATTTAGAATACCAGTTAAATATAATTTTTCAATTTTTTATACTATAATTTAGTCAAAATATAATTTTAAATTAATGTGCAGCGTTCGGCGTTAAATTATGATTTCCCTCTGCTGCAGAACCACCCGTCGCATTAATAGCAATCAATAACTCACTGGCATATTTAACCATTATATCAGGCTTTTTCTCCTGAAGCCCATAATCCCCTTGGGGACTATTGATGATTTTTATCGTAGGAGTTTGTACAGTAAAAATTGCCTTATTTTGAATCTCTGCTGGGACGCACGGCAATAGCAAATAACCGCCTCCTACAAGTTTTTCACTTTGATATTCAAATGGCTGTCCAGCACTTTTCATCCCGATAATTACTGGCTTTACTGCCTTGCGTAATTGATGAATAAAATATTCTGCAACGCCTAAAGTATCTGGCCCCATCAAAATTGCCAAGCGCACTTTTACTGGTGATTTTTCTTTATAGACATCGATCAGTTGTTGCAAACATGCCACACCATTTTTATAATCAAATGAACGGCAATTGCGTAGATCAATAATCAGTCCAATCAAACGATAATTTGTCATCATGATATCATGAAGCTGGCGGAATTGCAAAAGTACTTCAGAATTAAAACCATCAACTCGTAAATAGGCAATACGATTTCCTTGTACCCAGAGCACCGGTAAGGGCTTAAATTTACTATTCACTTTTGGTATTTTATAGCTATCGGGGCTATATTTTAGCAAGCCCCCTAGTGAAACAACAAATGCACTGATAATTTCTCGCCGTTTACTCTTTAGTTGACCATTTATAGCCCAATTTGGTAGTTTTTTATCCAATAACCTAATAATCTGTTGAAATTCAATGATTAATTGTTGCTCGTTATATGGCTCCAATGAGGAATTGTCATCCCCTTTCAGTCGACGTTTAACATTCAATGGCGGCTGTTCAACGTTAGACTGTAGCTGCCTTTGTTCTACAGGGTCATTAGGCAAGCAAACCTGTTCAGCGCTACTTTTAACTGAACGCTCTTGTTTAGCTCGCTTGGCTTTATCCTCTAATGGCTGAACAGGTAACTCGCTTGCGGTACAAAATCCAGCTATAGATAATATAACAGCTATAAATAAAACTCTCTTCATTACCTGTTCCTGTCTCTTCTAGCGCTTGGCCAATTCCAGTTGCAAGGCTTCATCGGCAGCAGTAACCATTGCGGTCTGCTCTACTCGAAAATCTTTTAATTTTTTCGCCAAGTCAGCATCGCTTAGTGCAAGAATTGAAATCGCATAGAGTGCAGAATTTTTGCCCCCAGCTTTCCCCGTTGTCACAGCGGCAACTGGAATTCCAGGTGGCATTTGCACCGTTGCCAACAAAGCATCTAGACCACTAAACGGTTCACTTGCAACTGGTAGCCCAATTACCGGCAATGTCGTGTGAGCCGCCACCACGCCACCCAAATGCGCTGCCATACCAGCCGCGCAAATAATAACTTTTATTCCGGCAGCTTCAGCATTACTTGCGAATTCACAGGCAATAGCTGGGGTACGATGAGCAGACATCACCCGTGCAGTAAATGGAACATCAAATTTTTCTAAAATCTTAAATGCCCCCTCTAGAATTGGCAGATCACTTTTGCTTCCCATTAGAATAGCCACAACTGGCTTATTTGAATTCATAATCAATTTTCCTTAAATTTAAACAATTCCACATTTTTGCATGGCTGCGATTAATACTTCACGTCCACCATCACTGATTTCACATAACGGTAAACGGTATTCTTCTTGGAGCATTCCTTTGATCGCCATTGCTGTTTTTATCGGAATCGGATTGGTTTCAACAAATATATCACGGAAAAAACAGTAATATTTCTGATGCAACCGCATCGCTTCGCCAATATTTCCAGCAACAAATGCTTCAACCATCGCTTTCACCTCCGCTGGAATTAAATTTGAAGCCACACTGATGATACCAGTTGCCCCCACAGACATCATAGGAATAGTCAAACTATCATCACCACTCAGCACCGTAATATCACAGGCATCAAGAATTGCAGAAACGCGCTCAGTACTGCCGCCAGCCTCTTTTACTGCAACCACATTACTGTTTTTGCTTAATCGGGCAATAGTCTCAATCGCAATCGGAACTCCTGAACGTCCTGGAACATTATACAATATCACTGGCAATCCAGCTTCATCTGCTACAGTGGCAAAATGACGATAGAGTCCTTCCTGGGTCGGTTTGTTGTAATAGGGCGTTACCTGCAAAGTCGCATCTGCTCCGGCTGCTTTAGCCAATTTAGTCAAATGAACCGCCTCTGCGGTTGCGTTAGCACCAGTACCGGCAATAACTTGACAACGTCCAGCCGCAGCTTCAATCGCCGTCTCAATAATTTTTGAATGTTCGTCAAAAGATACGGTCGGTGATTCACCAGTCGTTCCCATTGGCAAAATACCATCAACCCCACCAGCAATCTGAAATTCAATCAGTTCTCGAAAGCAATTCAAATCAACCGTCCCATTCGCAAATGGGGTAACTAATGCTGTATATAGACCTTTTAGTTCCATAATATATAATCTCCATTGTTAAAAGTTTAAATTATTTCATTAGATAAAGTATTATCTTTAACGATATATTCAACAAATGAAGCACCTTAATAAATTAAAAAAGCGGAAAACTCTTCTTTGATTATTGTATTTTCACTTTTTTGAGGCATATTTCAGCCTGTACTATTAATTTATTATAATAATGAATTAGTTTGCCCCGGTAGCTCAGAGGATAGAGCACTTGACTTCTAATCAAGCTGTCACAGGTTCGAATCCTGTCCGGGGTACCATTCTATTTTATTACTTAAAACCCGTATAATCCAACAAAAAAAATGTCCTACCCTCCTCAAAAAAATGTGGCAATGGGGACGTTCCTCAAGAGTTCGTTTATACTTAATAATTTATAAAATCTACGCTCTTGCTTAAAATATTTTTATATCCCAAAAATAGCCATTGTTTTAGTAACCGTTAAGCTTAACTGTTTAGGCTGTAAGCCTGTAATAACTTAGCCCAGTGTAAGAGCTCCGTAGGAGTCGCAGCCCTTGGTTGTATATCCCCAAACCATAACGCAGGCTGAAAGTCTGCAACAAAACAAGCTAAACGGTTACTATTTTTAGCTTTTAAGATTCTTTCATACATTTTATCACTATAAGTTTAAACAATATTTTCCTTAAATCAAATAAAAAGACTATTTTATTCAATTTAAGGCGAAAATAAACATTTTTTACAAATTAAGTCATTGATTATAAGTCTACTTACGACGATCTGTACCTTTCCGTCCCCCGAGTCCAATGCTCTGTGATTGCCTATAATACATTCAGATATATGGGAATGGCAAGTGGAAATAAAAAATTGCAGCAATGGGAACCTGCAACCATCAGAACATATTTGATAAGAACAGCCGGTAAGTTACTTACAGGGAACAGGCAGTTTAAGATTATCACTCCAATTAATCATTTTCATCAGAATGAATGGAGTGATTGGGTGGAAACAGGAGGACTAATGAAAACGGGATAAACATTACTTATTCAATGAAATTTAACGTTTAGATAAAACTGTTATGCCAGCAGACAGGCAAAGTCTAGCCAAATTTATGGATTTTCTGTAAATTTAAGCAAATTTTTATTTTTATTTGCTGCATTATTGAAAATACTCATGAACGGTATAAGTTTTATTGATTTTTTGACTATTTTAATCTTACTGAAAATAAACATTGTGAGAAAAAAATACGACTGCACTATCTAGGTTATACTTAAACTAACTATCATGCTAAATAAAATATTATCATAAAATAGATTCAGTTTTAAAACTTGATAAATTGCTCAACCTACCTATATTAAAATTTACAGGACTGGTAATATATAAAATTTATTGGCCGATTTTAGACGCATTATTCCCAGTATCAATATAAAAAATAAAAGCCAGCACTAAAAATCCGCCTATATTTGAACCCAAACGTTAATAAAAGAGAAAATAGATGAAAAATCCAGATAGAGCAACAATATTATTGCTAGAGGAGCTTCCTAACATTGGCAAGGCAATGGCTAGAGACCTGAACTTGGTTGGCATAAAACATCCCTGTGAGCTAATCGGTAGCGATGCATTTGACTTATATGAAAAACTTTGCTCGATATCAAGAGAAAGGCATGATCCATGTGTTATTGATGTGTTTATGTCGGTTATCCATTTTATGGAAGGCGGCGAAGCTCTTCCCTGGTGGTCATTTACCGCCAAGCGGAAAAAGCTCTTTTAGTCACTAATACACGAATAAAAATAAAAAAGTTTAACCGCCGATTTTTTCTGTTAACTGCTCTAAAATCTGCAAACAAAGCGACTCTGCTTCTGGCAGAACTATTTCCCATTCGTCTCGATTAGCAATATTTAATACCAGAACTTAAAATTTTCCTTCTCCAATAACTTTATAATCAACTATATTTTCATAATTAATAATTTTATCAACCTCACCTGCTCGAATAATCAAGCTGTCGGTATTCAGCATGATTTGCGGATTTTCTAAAAATAACATCAACCATGCCAAAAACGGAACTACAATAACAGATAAGATAATCCAACCTATCAGGTAAAATCGTTCTATTGCTTCTTGATTTCCTGCCAGCGAAAAAAATTACCTTTGAATTCTATGCCATATCGTGAATATTTAAGATTTGCTATAAACCTGCGAGACTCAATCGTTATTATAAAATAAAAAAAAGAATATAGTACTAATACAGTTACAATCCACAATCCAACCCATAACCATGCATTGGCACTTGTAAAATAAAAATATTCTTTCATTGCCGGAAATAAAATAAACAGCGTAATTAAAACCAATGCGGTCATCACTAATGAGGTAATCTTAACCTTTCTAACAATTCGGCAGTTAGTTAGCCTTTCAGGTGCATCTAGCATTTTTTTTCAGAATCATCTCTATTTTGTCCATCATGTTTTATTATTAAGCACCTCTTCCTATAATAATTTGTATTTATGAGGCAATTTCAAAAATCTACCATGAAGAGTTTTGAAATTGCCTATAAGGTTGCTTTATTATAACAGCTGTGTTTCTTCACACCATTTTAAGGCTTCAACCAGACTCTCCTCAACTGGAACAGGATTAAAATTAAAAGTGTTACGTGCCTTGGTAATATCAATACAATTATGCGTCATAAGAAAAACAAAATTCTTTTCACCGACATAAGGCATTTTAAGCATCGCTTCACGAGACTGATGAATAACGGTCGAATTACTATTCAAATATTCTTTAGCAATTTCAAGATAACGTTCCAGGGTAACAGCATACTTACCTGCAATATTATAAATCTCACCACGAATTGCTTCAGGCTGTTCAAGGGCCATTATAAATGCCCGGGCAACATCCTGATTGTGTACTGGATGAATTAGAATATGATCACTATCGGCTACTGTCACTGGCTTATTTGCTTTCAATAATCTGAAAAATTCAATATCACGTGCTCCCCATAACTCAATAGGCACTCTGTCGGCTCCAAGAATCTCACTAGGTCGAAAGATAGTTGCCGGAAAGTCACCCTGTTCATATAATTCCATTATTCGTATATCTCTGACACTTTGTTTATAAAAATTACGTGGTGTCTCTTCCCGCCAGGGATGTTTCTCATCAGCTGGCATATATTGTAATGGTGCATAAGTACCAACAGAGCTGCAGAAGAGAAAATTATCAACCTGTTTAAAATATTTATAGAACAGTTCAACATGGTCAATTGTCGGCACTGAATCAATTATAATATCAGCATTAATCTTCACACAGCTATTTTTTAGGAAGTCAGGATCGCCTTTGTCGCCTGTAAGCATAGTTACGCCTGTAAGATCAACAACTGGAAGCCGATTAGTTCCGCGACTTACACCAATAACTTCATAACCAGCCTCTACAGCAAATTTAGCGATTCTACCACCAATCTCTCCAGTCACTCCAAAAACAATAATTTTTTTATTCATAATTTCCCTTCCACGTTATAATGTTCAGTTCTACTTTCTCTGTAATATATTGCAATATAATTCTTTCCAAATCATTATCAAGTGTTGCAAAAAAATCAATGTCAAAGTTCTCCAACGGAGTTTAGTTTTCAACATAAATATTTCTCCATATACGGCCTTACCCCCTTGAATAAAGTCACCCCAGCAAGTGTTGACGGATATTTTATTGAGATAGCGTAAGAACTGTTTGCTTCTCTGGACGCTTCTACAGGTTCTTATGGCTAATGAATTTAATGGCACCGCATTTTCAATATTAATACACTCATTAAGGGACAGGTTAAATTTGAGATTTTTTTGAAAAATGGCGTGTTATTATAAAAAAAGCCCTATATTATTAATATTAAAGTACATCTGTTATTTATTTTAATACAATGGAGGTGATAAATGCGTAAGGCACGAGAAAAAGTTATTGGACAAGGCTGTTATTACCATTTAATGAATCGCTTAGCTGGCTATAAGGATGATCATCCATTTACTGATGTTGACCGTGAATATGGAATGCACCTGGTTGCTCGCTTGGCAAATTACTATCTGCTTGAATTTATCTCAATGTGCTGGATGGGGAATCACTTTCATATTGTGCTATATGCTCCTAGTAAAGATGAACTGCCAGATAAGAGAATAATAGCGGAACGACATAATAGTTATTATTATAACCGTTTGGATAAAATAGTTGCAATTAATGATGAAGTTACCTCTGCAATAATTGCAGATAAGATGATTAATATTAGCCATTTCATGAAGAATTTCCAACAGGCTTTCGTGGTCTACTATAATCGAATTCATCACCGTCGCGGGCATCTGTGGGCAGATCGTTTTAAAAGTGTTATCCTTGACAGAATAGGTGCTTTGTGGGCAGTGGTGAAATATGTTGAACTTAATCCAGTACGGGCTCAACTGGTAACTGATCCAGCAGATTATCGCCATTCAACCTGGGGTTGGTTCTGTGGTAGCGGCAAACACCCCTTTGAGAAAAGCTTTTTCAAGCATATGCGCCGTTGTAAACAGTCACTAAACAATAATTGCAGTATAGAGGAATTGTTTAATTATTTTAATGGGGAATTAGTGCGCACTATTGCCTATGAATTGGGAGAACGAGGAGAAGAGTTAAATAAGAGTATTCAGAAGGCTAAAAAAGGAGTTAGTATGCCTTTAAGATATTTGAGACGTACTAGACACTGGACAGATGGAGGGATTATTGGCTCTAAGAAATTTGTGTTGAATATAGCAGGTAAATTTGCTAAAGACAAAGAACAATTACTGAAAAAACAGTTAAGCTGCGGTAAAAGTGATACTGGGGATTACCTATATTGTTTTAAAAGACTGAGTTCAACTACGAATGGATAAAGTAGCTACCATAAAAATCATTAGAAATAGATAAAGCTTAATTGGTGAATGGAACTTGGCTAATAATCGGCAGTCGCGCAAAAGCATCAATATCCAGCGTATCAATCTGACCATTTTTGAAACTGTGGTAACCAACGCCACCAATCATTGCGGCATTGTCAGTACAGTACTTGCGTTGGGCTAAACGCAGGGTAACTCCAGTTGGACATTTTTTCTCCAGCCGTTCACGCAACACTCCATTACAGGCAACACCACCACAGAGCACAATAGTCTTTACATTGAACTCTTGAGATGCACGCATGGTTTTACGGCACAAGACATCAACTACCGCCTCCTGATAGGATGCAACTGTATCATAAAGTTGCTGTTCGGAAGGCTCCCCATTTTCAGATAATTTACGCCAATGGTAAAGCAGTGCGGTCTTGACGCCACTAAAGCTGAAATTAAATTTGTGTTCCGGCGCTAAAGGTTTGCCACTTGCACCACATAAGGGACGTGGAAATTTATATTTATGATCATCACCCTTACGGGCTGTTTTTTCCATAATCGGGCCACCAGGGTAGCCTAATCCAAGCAATTTTGCCGCCTTATCTAGCGCCTCGCCGGCGGCATCATCAATGGTCATCCCAACCTGTTTGGCGGTGCCGTCAGCATTGATCACCATCAGAGAGGTATGACCGCCGGAAACCACCAAGGCAAGCATCGGCCAACTGTCAACAGAACTTAAGGCCTCATTACTTTCCTCAAGAAATGCCCCGTAGATATGACCAAGAAAATGGTTAACCCCAATCAATGGCACATCATTCGCGGCAGCCAAGCCTTTGGCAAAATTCAAGCCAACCAGTAATGCCGGCATTAAACCTGGCCCACGGGTAACTGCAATCGCATCAATATCACACATCGAAACATTAGCTTCACACAATGCACTACTTACAACCGGATTCATCGCCTTTAGATGTTCACGCGCCGCCAATTCCGGCACCACCCCGCCATGTACCGCATGTTGGGCAATCTGTGAAGCCACTACATTACTGACAACTTCAACGCCGTCACGCACCACTGCGGCTGCGGTTTCATCGCAACTAGTCTCTATTCCTAAAATTAATGCCATAGTTTTATAATGGTTAATGATTAATGATTAATGATTAATGGTTAAAAAACGTTTCCAATAATCGGACGTCAGTCATCTCCTAACGCCCAATTCGTAATTCGTATAACTAACTCCTAATTACTGTTAACAGTTCATCACGTTTAGCTTCCATGGTAGCCTGATCTTTCGCTTCAACAATTAGGCGTAGCAGGGGTTCGGTATTTGACGAACGCACATTGAACCACCAGTTATCATATTCAACTGAGATACCGTCAAGTTCAAACATTTCGCCATCACTGTATTTGGCTTTTATTTCAGCAATACTCGCTGCAGTATCAGCAACTTTTGAATTAATTTCACCACTTGCATAATATTTACGCAATGGCGCGACCAGTTCGCTAAGGGTTTTACCACTTTTGCAAATCAAATTGGCCAGACTAATAAATGCCAATCCCTGGGATTCAGCAGTGAAGTTTTCTTTGAAATAGTAATGACCTGAAAGTTCACCAGCAAATACCGCGTCATGTTCACGCATCTGCGCCTTGATGAAGGCATGTCCGACGCGTGACATTACGGCAGTACCGCCATTGGCTTCTATGCACTCTTTAACCGCCCAGCTACTGCGCAGGTCATAAAGAATGGTTGCCGGGCCATTACCGAGAATATCTTGAGCAATCAAGGCAGTAAACAGATCCATTGGAATAATATTACCTTCATTATCGACAAAACCGCAACGATCAGCATCACCATCAAAACCGGCCCCAAAATCAGCCCCAGTCTCTTTAACTTTGGCACAGAGCACATCAAGTGTATCAAGTTTCAATGGATTAGCTTCATGGTTAGGAAAAGTGCCATCCAGCTCTTTATAGAGCGGAATAATATCGAACAACTCTTCAATGCCCGCACTTTCAAACGATCCCATTGCGTTGGCATAGTCAACGACTACTTTCAATTTGCGATCAAGTTTTGCATGTTTTTTAAGGAATGCTGCATATTCAGGTGCAATGTCATAGGTTGAAACAGTTCCAGTCGTCTCAGACTTGCTCCAGCTCTCGTCAGTAACAATTTTTTCAATATCCATAATGCCAGTAGCACCGCTAATCGGCACCGCCTGAGCACGGCACAGTTTAAATCCATTCCACTCGCCTGGATTATGCGATGCGGTAATAATAATACTGCCATCAGCCCCCAAAGTACCATTGGCAAAATATGACATTGGGGTTGAACACATACCCAAGTCAATAACATCTGCGCCCTGATCAGTAATACCTTTCGCCATTGCCGCAAAAATTGGTGCTGAATGTGGGCGCATATCGCGACCAATTACTACCTTTTTTGCTCCAGTAAACTCGATATACGCCCGACCAATTTTTTCCGCCATAACTTCATCCAACTGTTCTGGATAAATTCCACGAATGTCATAAGCTTTAAATATACTCATTATTTTATCTCCTACTAAATGTTTAATTATTAATGCACCCACAACTGTGTGCCTTTACTTGTTATTGTTTGCTATACTCATGTTTAGTTATTTTATAAAGCGTCATTCTGCCTCGCCGGTGCGATTTCCTTGATTTAGTACGATGAATCTTAAAATAGATCACCGCAGTAGTCGCTTTGGTTTGTTTATTTGTTATAGTGTAGGTAACTTTAATCTTTACCCCACCCAAAAGGCTCCTTTTGCTTTTAATATCTTTCAGCTTAATTTTACCGCATAATGCCTTAATTTTAGCTGAATCATCTCTATATTTACCAGTTTTTTTATACAGTTCAAGTGTCCTGCTACTCGTCTCGCTCAGTTCTGTGATACGTACAATTTCAATCTCATTCTCAATGGCCCGTTTTTCTGATGAACTAAAATAGACCGGCATAAAAAATTGATAATAGAGCCCCCCTGCCACAGCAAGTATAATAACAATAATTCCCATCGGGCCTTTTACATTAAATTTCATTTCTGCCATAATTCTATTCCTTAATTAAAAAAATCAACGGTTTCGATTAAATATTATATTTCTTCTCCATTATTTTAAACGGATGCCACATAGTAACATCCCTACATTATTTTGCCACCATTGAAATATTTATAACTACTTAAATCAACTTCAGTCCCCTTTACTGACCATGGCACATTCAATTCGCTAAACATCTTTTCCTGTTCAAATGACTGCCCAATAATCTCATGAATATTATTAATCTCAACTTTAACCCGTTCACCATTATTGTCAACGACAAAATCAGTCTTAGCTAATTGATTAACAGCAGATGATTCATAAGCGCCATTATTCCACAAAGTCTGTTCGCCAGCAATTTGTAGATCACAGATTAGAGTATCTGGATCCGTCAACCGTTTTTTCAGTGATGTCATCACTTGTTGGCGATATTCAGCAATAGGAGTCTTGGGATAATGTTCAACTTTGCCGTCATTTAACGTTACTTCAATATCATCATCACCATAATAACGCCACTTAATCGTGCCCAATTCACCACGAATAACAATATCAATTGCCGAATTTTCAAAACAGGCATGAGTGCCGAAAAAATAGAGTTTAATGCCATCGTCTGCAGTTGCCCGCAAACATGCAGTATCGGGACTCTCAATCGCATGAGCCCGATAAAGTTCAGTATAACAACTGTCTATTTTAGCCGCCGTAGAGAATGTTTTACCGACCAGAAAACTCATTACATTCAAAAAATGGGCATTTGCATTATTAAATTGGCTATCCAAGACCCACTCACCATTAACTTTTAACTTTCCAGCCCAGCCATTACGGTTGTAATAGAGACTATCCCGACTCCATAAAGCGTTTGACTTAATACTGATTATTTTACCCAATTTACCATCAACCAAAAGCTGTTTAATCTGTGCCACATCTGGTTGATAAATAAACTGATAGCCCACTGCAACAAACTTGCCAGTCTCATCAGCGACCCGTTGAATTGCTGCCACGTCCTGAACTGTTGCCGCCGCCGGTTTTTCGACAAAAACATTTGCCCCAGACCGCATTGCCGCAATAGCCATTGGAGCATGCATGCTGATACCGGTCGGAATAAAACAGATATCAATTTTACCAGCAAGCTCATCCAGCATCAATTGCCAGTCAGTATAAAGCGCTGTCCCCTGCCCTTTTAGCCAATCACACTTGTCAGCCTCTTCAGTTTGATTAATAACTGTCGCTCCAAGCAGATTCAACCTGCCCGTTTCAACACCATCTTTTAAGTCTCGGTAGTGAGTATCGCCAAATCCAGATATGCCGATTATTGCTGCATTATACATAAATATCTCTGTTATTATTTTCATTAAAATTGTTAGTAAGAACATTACCTGTTTTTTCGTAAATTTCAATCTTAAATTATAACGAACAAACTATTATCCCAAATAATCTTCACTATTTTCACGCTTTTTTACCTTAAGCATTTGATTTTCGCCGTAAACAGGCTAAATTCTCTTTTCCCAATTAAGGGCGTATAGCTCAGCTGGCTAGAGCGCTACGTTGACATCGTAGAGGTCACAGGTTCAAGTCCTGTTACGCCCACCATTTTCTACCAAGCCATAATTGTTTTATTTTTGACCACGAAACAGACTAAATACACGAAAATTTGAACAAAACCGACTGCGTCGGAACGTCGAACATTCAACATCGAATGAAAGGAAAATACAAAGTCCTATTAGATTAAAAAATGTTTTTTAGCCACTAATTGACACGAATGTTCACTAATGGTTTTTGCGATGCTCGCAAAAATTATTCTAATTCCTGTCAATTAGTGGCTAACCGTTTAAAATTTATTTTTTCTCTTCTAAAAATATTTTTGCATTTAATGATGTAACAACCTTTTGTCCGGTTTTTGATTCGAGTTCTTCTCTTGCCACTTTTGCAACATTACCACCTTGCTTGGCGATTTTTTTACTTTCGGTAAAATCTTGCGGGTTGACTGCTTGAGAAATATCTTTAGTCGATGCCTCG
Organism: Hyalogyrina grasslei; assembly: GCA_034780735.1. NCBI lineage: Eukaryota > Metazoa > Mollusca > Gastropoda > Hyalogyrinidae > Hyalogyrina > Hyalogyrina grasslei. The sequence continues at coordinate 13,400 of JAUZSW010465502.1, forward strand.
GCAAGCATATTGAGAATCAATTCAGTGTTGGTCATATTATCCCGTAGATTTTCCTTTTTCAAGCCTTTAAGAATTTTGTATTCCTTGGTATCTTTATCTGACCAGGTTTTTGTGATTATATTGGTTAAGGTTGCAAACTGAATTCCATCTGTCAATCCTCTATTTTTCCATTCATCAGTTAGCTCTTTTCTTATTTCAATACTTTTAAGACGTTGATTAATCCAATTCTCTGAATATCCTAATTCTAAATATTGTTTCAATGCTCGGTCAATTGTTATCTCTGGATCGTGCATTTCATCTATTCGTTCTGAAGCAATTTGTGCCAACCATAGTTTAAAAGGTTCTGCTTTTTGCGACGGAATAGATTGAATCAACCTGAAAAGTTGTTCAGTATCAGCAACATCGGTCATGCGCATTTTGCCATCAACCGCCCGCATTTTCAACCGGTTACAATTTGTAACCGTTTCATTTCCCTCTTTCAATAATCTATGTTTCAATACTTTCCAATAATTTCGCGCTCCTTGATAGTTGGCTTGTTCGGTCAAGACCGCAATTACATCGACAATGGAAATATACCATTTCTCAACATCGCTATCCCAAGCAGTTCTAATCTTACTATCTTCAAATATTTCTATACTCTCTTCTTTTGTCATTTTGATCCTCGCTAATTGTTTAAAAGCTTTTTAACCACGAAACACACCAAATACACGAAATTTTTAAGAATGTTTTTTAGCCACTAATTGGCACGAATATTCACTAATGGTTTTTCTTTCGCGTGGTTCGGGTGATTCGTTGTTTGTAATATCTCCTTTATTTTTTTAAGTTCATGGTCGAAGTCTATTTTTTGTATTATAAGCTTTTCCGTCCGGAGCAGTTGTTCGGAAATTCCGAACAGCTGAAACTTTACCTTTTGTCGTATTTATCTGCTCATAATATAATTCATTAAATTCGCAGTTTTCACAATAGATAAAATACTGGGTCTTTCTGCTTTTCATCAGAATATCCCGCCTTCTCGAACGGGTCATTTGATGTTATTTTATCTAGTTCTTTGATAATCATTATTTCACTTTATATTTTATGGCCAATGTTTTTATCGTTAATATATCTCTGTAAAACACATGAAAGGTTAAATATATTCTATAAATTTTCTCCAGTAATATTCAGCTGCCTGTTCATCCAACCAATAAGAAATTTGAACCTGTTCCAATGCCTTGCACAGGGGGCGCACGATAGCCGCTTTATCTTCGCTGGCATGGCATATAAAAACATCTTTATTCATTTGTCGCTCCTATTTGTCTGTATGCTTCAATTAAGTATGCATAAAAGGTTTTATCCAAATCAGCAGAACAGTGTAAAGAATAGTGGCAACTGTTTTGATCTATTCCTATATTTCCAAGCGTATCAAAACAGAGTTGTTTGTCCGTATATATATCTTTTTCTTTGCCATATTCATCTAATTCAATGTAGCCGAACTTCATTATGCCAATTCCGTTGATAAATCTGAATTGACAAAATATTATTTCTGGATCAAATCTAAATTCCAACCTTGTGTCATTGTTGGTTAATTTTATTGATGGTAAATCTCGCAAGCTAAAACGCTGTAATGCAATTTCTGTCTGTTCCTCTGTAATATATTTTATTAGACCACCCCAATGTTTTTTGATTTCTTTATAACATATATTCAAATTATTCAGTTCATGCAAACTCATATTTTGTACTCCTTTATCTACTGATTTTCCCTCAACCATCGCCATCACTTTTACTTTTCACGATAACCATTCTGTATTCGTGAATGATTAAATGATCTATTAGATATATCATTACCTTTCTGTAATCAGATACAGTTCAGAACAGCAATATATTTTTATCCGCAAACATTCTGTACAGATAGAATGCCATCTGCTTTCAGCCTCATACCCAGTTTTGCTGAATTTGTGTCTAATATTATTTTGTCAGGTTGTTTAATCATCATTGTTTATTTAGTTAATTATTTTAGAATTTCATGATTATATATTGTATTAAAGATTTTGCCTTCGTTTTATTTTTAAACCATATTTACTTCCATATAACCAATGAACATAAGCAGATACAATTTCAAGCTGTATGTATAAATTTAAAACCTTATGACAAAAAGCAGTGTAACTTATATTATAATCATTTATTTTTTGTTGATTTTGGTTGCGATATAGAATACTATCTTCTACAACTTCATATTGGGCAGAATGGTGCCCAACTCCATTTCTTAATTTTGAATCAATAAAATTTACAAATAAGTCTTTAATAGGTAAGTTCTTGATTATATCTGGTTTCGAGCCATTGGGCATAGTTTCAAATACATTGACATCCATAGACCCCTTTCTTTTAGGGACGCAAAAACAACCATGAGATTTACATCCTTCAATAGAAGCAGCAATTATGGAAATTCGGCAAAATGTTTCAAATACATCAATAAAAAAGGGTTTTATATCTTCAAATCTCTTTTGGCATAATTTATATTCATTTAAAATTAGATTGTTGTTTTTTAAAAAGATGTAAACAGGGAGTAATATTTCTGAAATTTTTGCACTCCATTTTAGCCTAATCTGCCACAATTCATTAAAATAATGTTCAATCCTATTGTCATTAGAAAAATAATTTAAAACTTCATCTGACAAGACTTTATGATCATTATGGAACTTATGTAAATTTATATAGATAAGATTTCTTTTATTTTTTTTCTGTGGAATAAAGTGAGAAGAGTATCTCTCACATTCTTTTATAAAAGAATCTAGAATTGCTTTTTCATTCGTTGGGATATTATGTATTTTCAATGAATCCAAGTTTTTGTTATATAAAGAATAGTTTTTATTTTTATAATGAATATGAAGTTTTTCAATAAAAGGGAAAGAGTTTCGTGGTAAATCGGACCGCAATTGTTGAATTTTTATAAATTCCCCATAGTCATCACCCGCTAATTTTGCAGATAAAATAAAAGGACTTATCATTGGATGAATATCATTTGGAATAACATGTGCAGCATCCAGTTTGATAATATAAGTTGTATTTAAATTAGAAATAGATTCGCAATTTTTGAAATTAACATACCTAAAGCTAATATTCTTTTGGTCAAGTTCTAATCCAAATCTTAATTCAACATTGCAATTGGGGCATGGGAATGCGAACTCTTCATAATAACCACGACCAATTGCTGTTTTAGTCATGATTTCATAATTGCATTCTAAGCATTTTATACATAATGCATTTGTCATTTAACTCTCCTCGTAAAAATCAAAAGGACATTTCAAAAAGTTTTCCAGAATCACCAGAATCATCGAGTATTAAAGCTACTTCTTCTTCATTATTAATTTCGTAAGAGTTTGGGATATCATCCTCAATTGTTGTTAGGATATATTGAAGATTGTAATCTTTACAGGTTTGTTTTACAACTTGTAAGAAGTTTTGTTTTTTTCTATTATCTAAGCCTTCTAAAGGGCTGTCATGATAAACAAACCTGTAAAAAGAAGCTTTTGAATATTTCACAAGAATAGATAAATCAAAAGCTATACACAAAAATTTTCTGTATGTATTTCCATCCCCCTCTGCTGTTATATCAATTTCTTGAGTATTTTGTATTTCAGCTTCAAATTCAACGTTACCTTCTTTGTTTTGTTTTAAATGAATAATTGCTGGAGAATTGATAATATCTTTCACTATTTTATAGAAAATTGTCCTGATTTGTGTAAAAACTTCGTTTACAGATTCGATTTCAAGTTTGATATTTTTTACTAACCTTTCTATTTTATCGTCAAATCTATCAATAGTAAACCTTATTGAAGTCATGTTATCAAGATTATTTAATTGTTCATCTAATCGTGCAAGTTCAACTTCTAAATCACTTAGTTTCTTCTGATGTTTCTTGAACTTTTTGAAACTATCTTTTTCTTGTAATGTTGAAAGAGCAACCTCTCTTTCTTTATTTAGTACTTTTAATTCATTTTGAATCACCTGAATATTACTTTTTAATGTCTCTAATCTTAGTTTAAGAAATTTGTTTCTTTCATCTGTAATTGAACGATTAAATTCTTCTAACTCAGAGTATTTTTTTTCTAAGTTAACAGGGAAATTTATTTGCATTTCGCTAAATAAGTTCTTTAATTTATTGACATCAAAACCAACATGGTTTTTAATTGATGATTCTATTTTATCGATTTCATATCGTATCTCATATTCTTCTGTATTTGACTCAGATATCCTATTTTCAAGATTTTCTACTAATTCTCGATTAATATTATTATCGGCAACATAATAATTGAATGAAGATAATTCCCTTTCTAATGATTCTTTTTCTCGTTCACGAATAAGAATCATTCCTTGTAATTTATTTTTTTCATTGGAATCTATTTTTTATTTTATTTTAAAAGTATATAACTTGTCTTTGCTTAACACATTCAAAGGCATAGAGATACATTCCAGCTGTCCAGCCTTGCTATGGTTCTCCTTTGGGTTTTCCAGTTTTTCCATGAAGCCATTCATTGA
>JAUZSW010466613.1:0-17912 GCA_034780735.1 Hyalogyrina grasslei
CCGACCAGATCCAAGCCGTTCGCTTCGCTCACTCACCGAGTTGCTCGCCCAACCCGGAGGGTTGACCCGCTCACAACGTCGCGATGTTTGGAGCGAAGCGAGAAACTCGAGTTCGAGCGAAGCGAGATACCGTGTCATCGCCACAAGACCCGTCTGCAAACCCAAGGCCTTTGGCAACTCGCCGCCTAAACAGACGGCAGCACGCGGCGTGGCGCCTACTATTGGGCCATGGCAGCCACACCGATCAGCCAAGTCGAGGCCACCAGCGATTCCCTCCGGGTCTGGCTTGAGCACCGCCCCGACCCCATAGAGCTTCCCTGGTTCTGGGTCCGCGACCACAGCCGTGACCCGGCATCATTCGATCCGGCCACCGGTCAGCGCCTCGTCAACACCTTCGATATCGACCTCGCCCTGGCGGCCACCCGGGCCAAACTCGTCGACGGGCAGGTCCACGTCAAATGGGGTTCCGCCGATCCCCCCTCGATCCTGACCGCCGAGCTGATCCGATCCCTGGTCGGTCAGCCGCCCGAGCCGGAACTGTGGCGGGCCGGCGGCTCAGTGGCCCCCGAAGCGGTGCCCTACGACGCCCTGATCGGCACCGATGATGGCCTCGCTACCTGGCTCGATTCGATCCGTCGCCTGGGGTTCGCCCTGGCCAGCGGGGTCCCCCCGACGCTGGAGGGGGCCGAGTCCGTGGCCAACCGGCTCGGCTACGTCCGCCGCACCGTCTTCGGCGACATGTGGACCCTGTCGTCGGAGGACCGGCCCCACGCCGACTCCGCCTACGACACCACCTTCCTGGAGCCCCACACCGACGGCAGCTACTCCCACGACGGTCCCGGTCTCCAGATGTTCGCCTGTAGCGAGCGGACCGGGGAAGGGGGCGAGTCCATCCTCGTCGATGGGTTCGCCGCGGCCGACGAGCTGCGGAGGACCGACCCGGACGCCTTCGCCCTGCTAAGCGAGGTCGAGGTACCATCCCACTACGTCGAGGCCGGGATCGACCTACGGGCGACCAGGCCGACGATCCGCCTCGGGCCGGACGGCCGGGTCTCCCAGATCACGTTCAACAACTACGACCGCTCCCCCTTCCTGTTGCCCCCAGACCGGATGAGTGCCTGGTACGAGGCCTACTCGGTGTTCCACGACCTGCTCAACGACCGCTCGGCGTGGTGGACCCACCGGCTGGAGCCCGGCGACTGTCTGATCTTCGACAACTGGCGCTGCCTCCACGCCCGCATGGCCTACACTGGTCGGCGGATCTTCCACGGCTGCTACCTGAACCACGAAGACCTGGAGAGCCGCCTCCGGACCACGGCCCCGCCGCCGAGCTGACGCGATTGGTGCCGGGCGCGACTCGCGTCAGTTGGGGATCACCGCGGTGGCCACGATCTCGATCTTGGCGTCCCGCTCGTACAGTTCGGTCACCCCGAGCATGGCCATGGCCGGGAAGTGCCGCCCCAGGTGCTTGCGGTGCGCCGCCCCTACCCCCTTGAGGTCGTTGCGGTACTCCTCCATCGCCGTGGTGTAGACGGTGAGCGCCACGATGTGCTCGGCCGATCCGCCCACCTCGACCAGCGCCGCCATCACGTTCTCCAGGGCCAGGTCGTACTGGTCAGCCAGCGACTCGCCCCGCACCACCCCGTCGACGTCGCAGGCGATCTGCCCGGCCAGGTACACGGCCTTGCCCTCGGCGGGCACCACGATGTGGGCGAACCCCTTGGCCGGGGCCATGGTCGCCGGGTTGACCAGCTCGTGCGGCGTCGCCCCTACTGACTCTCCCATCACTGCCCCTTCCAGTTGGGCTTCTCGCCCGCGTTGAACGCCCGATGGAACTCCGAATGGTCCTCGGTGTTCATGAGCAGGGCCTGGGTCATGGCCTCGAACTCGATGGCCCCCGCCAGGTCCATGTCGGCCTCCCGGCTGATAAGCAGCTTGGTGGCGGCGTACGCCAGCGTCGGCCCGTCCGCGATGCGCCGGGCCAGGGCGTTGGCGGCGGCCATCAGCTCGTCCGGCTCAACCACGGAGTTGGCCAGGCCGATCTCGACCGCCCTCTCCCCCGGTATCGGATCGCCGAACATCAGGATCTCGGTTGCCCTCCCCTGGCCGACCAGACGGGGCAGCAGATAGGCCGAACCCATGTCGCCGCCGGACAGTCCGACGCTGGTGAACAGGAACCGGAACTTGGCCCGCGGCACACAGATCCGGAAGTCCGAAGCCAGGGCAATCACCGCTCCGGCTCCGGCCACCGTCCCGTTGATCGCCGAGATGATCGGGGTCTGGCACTCCCTCATGTTCTGGATCACGGCGCCGGTCATCCGGGTGAACTCCAGCAGCTCTTTCGGATTGAACTTGAGTAGCTCGCCGATGATCTCGTTGACGTCCCCGCCCGAGCAGAAGCCCTTACCCTCGCCGGTGATGATGATGGCGTCGATGTCGTCGCGCAGCGGGATCTCGCGGAACAGCTCGCGCAGGTCGGCGTAGACGTCGAAGGTGAGGGCGTTCAGCTTGTCGGGCCGGTTGAACGTGATCGTGGCCACCCGGTCGTCGACGGCGAAGTCGAAGTGCTGCCAGTCGTCAACGAACGGGGCGGACGCTCGGAAACTCATGATGCTGCCCCTCCGTCGGTCGGCGCCCCGTCCAGGACGATCTCGGCCCCGTTGGTGCCGCTGGCGATGAAGTCCATCACCGCGTCGGCCACCTCGCTCACCTCGATGATGCGGCCGTAGGCCGTTGTGGACGCCAGGATCGCCTCGGACTCTTCCAGCGACTTGCCCAGCTTCTCGGCCATGTTGGCGATGGTCTGGGTGGTCATGTCGGTGCGCACGTAGGTGGGGCAGACTGTCGCCACCCGAACCCCGGACTCGCCTACCTCGACGGTGGCGGCCTGCATCAGGCCGAGGGCGGCGTGCTTGGAGGCCACGTAGGCCGAGATGTAGGGGCCGGCCCCGAGGGAGGCCACCGACGCCACGGTGAGGATGATCCCGCTGCCCCTCTCGATCATGGGACCGATCACCTCACGGGTGCACAGGAAGGGCCCGGTGGCGTTCACGGAATGGTTGCGTTCCCACTCGGCCAGCGTGGTGCGCTTGATCGGGTTCGACGTCGATATCCCGGCGTTGTTGATGAGAACCTCGACCGGCCCAACCTCGGCAAAGTAGGCCCGGACCGCGGCCTCATCGGTGACGTCTAGATCCCGGCTACCCAGTCGCTCCACCCGGTAGCCAGCGGCCTCCAGCGAGTCGGCGACTGCCGCCCCGATACCCCTCGATCCCCCGGTTACTACAGCAAGCTTGGTCATGAATCTCGTTTCCGTCCGTCCGGCGTTCCCCAAGGCTCTCAACCTACTACGCGGGCGGTTATCGCAGGGAATCGCTCGCAACCCGAATCGACACTGGACCACCAACCGGGTCCCCCTCACCTGGGCCATGGCCAGCGAATGCCAATAACACCTAGCTTCAGAGTCTCAGGCCCTATCCGGCGTCTTATGGCGGGTTCCGGCCATATTCCGGTTGCTCCCCTTCAGGGGGCTAGTGTCGTTATGGGCACAACATACACGCCATCCTCGCGCCGGTACCCGTACCCTGACGCAGTAACAACTACTAACGCCGCTGGCTCGCCGACTTTGCTCGTGTCGACTCCGGCAACGAACGCAAGTAACGAGGCTGCTGCTTCATCAGCGCGAGCTGGGCTGAGTTTTACTTCAAACGCTGCCCATGTCCCGTTGTCGAGTTCGACAATGGCGTCTACTTCTCTTCCCGATCTGTCGCGGTAGTGCGACACAGTTCCCCCGAGCGGCTGGCTCAAAATCCGTAGATCTCGGACGACGAGAGACTCAAACAAGAACCCGAAGTAGTTGAGGTCACCAATAAGCGCCTTTGTATTCGTGGCAAGCGCAGCGACCGCTAGGGACGGGTCTACGAAATGGCGTTTCGCTGCGTTACGGAGCCTGGCCTTTGACCGCAGATGCGGCGCCCATGCTGGCTGGTCTTCCACAATCATCAAACGAGTGAGAGCATCTAGGTAACTATTGATGGTCTTGCGGTCGACAGCGCCGTCTGTTCCGGTGTCGGCAGCCAGGGTGGCAACCGACGCTTCGGTCGCTATGTTGCGGGCTAACGAGGTTAGGAGCCTCCCAACTTTAGCTGGGTCTTTGGGTTGTAGCCCGACCCGGCCGAGGTCGACTTCCTGGGTTTGTTTCAGGTAGTCACGCGCTGCTTGGGCTGCTGCGGCGACGGGGGCGTCGAGCTGGGCGGGCCACCCTCCTCTGACGGTAGCGTCAACAAGGTCAGCAAAGGCGAGCCCGGGGTCTCCGACGGCGGGGAACTCGCCTTGCATCAGTTCGGCCAAACTGATGGTGCCGGCGGAGTGCCCGGATTCGTACAAGCTCATTGGCCGCATTGCGATGAACGAGAATCTTCCGGCTCCGGTGTGCCGGTTGGTGTCGTTATCTGGCACTGCGGAGCCTGTGAGGATGAACTGGCCTTTTAGGCCGCGTTCGTCTACTGCTCGGCGGGTTAGGTTCCACAGTTTCGGCACGGTCTGCCACTCGTCAAGCAGGCGTGGCGTGTCGCCTTCAAGCAACAGGTTCGGGGCGACTGATGCAAGGTCGGCGGCTGCAGCGTCGATGTCGAGCATCACTGAACTGGCGGCGACGTTGGATGCGGTGGCTGTCTTTCCGCACGCTTTCGGGCCTTCGATAACTACCGCTCCGGCCGACGTCAAACGGTCGATCAGGATGCTGTCAACGACTCGGGGTTGGTACTGCATGGGTCAGATCCTAGTACGGTATTCCCTATTTTGCATTGCTTGTATTCCCCATTCTGCATTACTTGTGGTCCCCGTTTTGCAGAGGCGGTCCCTTCTTGCAGAATAGAGGCCATCGTGGCTGCACCTGTCATATGTGGACCACTCGCCGCGACCGCGACTACTACATGGCGTCAACCGCGACCGATTTAGCGAGTTTTGAGGCTCCGGGCGGCGGCTCACTTGTACGCTTGTCGGCCACGTAACACGGTGTGGAGAAGGTGAAACGGGATCCGTTTACCCTATTCGGGAGCGTGGACCAGACATGACTGCAACTATGCAGCACTTAGCGACGGCCGCCAAGACCCCCTGACCTGGTACCACACTGCTCTATTGGCCTCGGCCTATCGTGGCCAGCGAGGAACCCCGCTCGATCCCAAACTGCGGGCGGTACCGAAAACGGGGGCATCCCACGGGCGGTATCGAAAACGGCAATATCCCACCCCTACCCGACCCTTGACTCGAGCGCTTCCAACGATCTCACACCTGCTGAGCTTGCTGCGGCATAGCGACACCACCACCAACTCCAACGTGGTGGTTGACCAATCCCGGCAAGAGTGTGTTTCCGGAGGGATCTTGTCGCCGACGGGGAGCACCGGTTGACAACAGTTGATAGTAGTGTGACAATCATTGGATGAGTCGCAACACCATGAGTTTTGCCCTTCCAGAGTTGCTAAGGGCCTACGTCGATGAGCGAGTTGCGTCAGGTGACTACGGGAATACGAGCGAATACCTTCGCGAACTAATCCGTGGCGATCAGAAAGCTGAAGCAGCACGACGATTTCGGATTCTGATTGCTGAAGGTCTTGAGTCTGGCGATGGCCGCGTCTTGACCAAAGACGTAGCGGAGGAGTTGCGGGGCCGGGCGCTTGGTAGCGGGGGTGACTGAGGTTCGGATTCGCCCGTTGGCGGAGAACGATCTAGTAGAGAGAACTCGGTACTACCGCTCCGAAGGCGGGATCGATGTTGGTAGCCGGTTCTTTGACTCAGCAATGGAGGCACTGGACGTCATTGGATTATCCCCTGGCACCGGGTCCTTGCGGATTGGGGAGTTATGCGAGGTACCGGGCCTGCGATCGAATCGGGTGAAGGGGTTTCCGTGTGGCTGGTTCTACTTTGATCGACCTGGCGGTGTTGATGTTGTTCGTTTGCTGGCCTACGCGCAGGATCTACAGTCGATTCTTGGTCCAGCAGGCGAGGACTCATAGGTTGTAGCGGGGTCCCGGTGTCCGGTGGGTTCTAACCTCTGCCGCGTCCGCCGGTTCGCTTGGCGCTGCCAGCACTGCGGCCGCGGCCAGCGGTATTGCGATTGTTGTTGGCGCGACCACGATTCTTACTCCCGCTGCCGTTGGCGGTTCTAAGCTCATCGTGGAGGGCGACGCCGTTCTCGGTCAGCTTTGATGCAGTGACGATCGGCTTCAGGGCCGGGGCTATGCTGCCAATCACGTCGTCCCAGATCTTCTGCTGATCTTCAAGCTCGGTTACCGCTGGTCCAAAACGAAGCACGTTTACAATACGCATCGAGCCGTCGGTCTCTACCAGTGCGGTAGGTCCGTCGGCACCGTGTCGGTCCAATAGCCAGTATTCTCCCATGCCGTAGCTCCCTGATTCTTTGACGTCGCATATGCGAGCGCTTCTTTGAGTGACCCTAGCAACCTTGCCGATCGAAACGTTCGGGCGGGGCATCGTGAAGTGGCCAGCTGCTCACAGAACGGGCCGGATTTGATCGATCTTGTGAACAGTTCGGTGACTACGGGTTCCCGTCGACGGACGCGATCAGGTCCAGCAGGCCCTTGGCCTCCCACGAGCGATCTCGTTTGGAGTCCGACATTGGGATGAGTATGAGTCCCTCTGAGTGGTGCAATTCCGGGCTGGGATCCACCTGCGGGTGGTACCGGAAACGGGGTCATCCCAGGGTCGGTCCAATCAGACTGGAACCCCAACATCACATCAGTACCGCCGGTTGTGGCCAGCGCCTCGCCGTAAGGATCGAACAACGCAGTATCGCTCAGCGTGCCGTCAGCCTCGATCAGGCCGATCAGATCGCCGTGAGCGTCAGTGAACGGGAACGTTATCGCCCCCTGATCGTCGCTATGGGTGACTAGGCCTCCCCCACCGCCACGGATATAGGTGTTAGTGCCGTCATCAACCAGACCGAAGGACAGTTTGACAGGATCGGGATCGTATCGGTCCTGGAATCAGTAACTGCGCCACACGCCGTCGATCAGATCGAGAGCAAACCCCGCCCGTCGATTCCCACTGGACCCATATCCTCACACGGTCGACAACAAACCCCAACAGACCCGCCCAGGTTCTATTCAGCAGCTATTCGGTGATACCGCAGTTGAAACCGGTGTAAGCAAGAGCCGACCCCCATATCCCCACAAAACGCTCATCGCTAGACAGCTCCTCAAGAGACGACAGAGCCGCATCCCAGTCATAGTCAAAGGACCGGAGCAGATCACGGAACTCCATCTGCTGAATCCTTGCCAACTCGAGCGCACCCTTGACCTGATCGGCCGCGACCCCTATCTCCTCATCCAACGCAGCCAACTCAAACTCGAAGTACGCCTCGACCTCATCCGGGGGCAAGGTCTCAGCGTCTTCCAGATAAGCCACCCGGGCCTCACGGCGGGCGAACGCCAGCTCACAGTACCGGTCCAAATCGGGTACCCCGACCGATGCGGCCGTGGTGGTGGTCGCTTCCGCGACGGTGTCCTCAACTGCGCTCGTCACAGGGGCAGCAGTTGGTAGTAGTCGAAACGTCCGACCCGGCCAGGCTCGTCTCGGCCACCACCGTCTCGGCAGCTTCGTCGGTCGCGGCCCCCGACCCGCAGCTAGCAGCCGCCAGCATCAAACCGGCAAACAGCGCCGCCGCACCTAGATTCTGATTCATAAGATTCTTCCTTCTCCGGCCAGAACCGGCCGACTAACTGGGCTTCGGTGGAGCGCCAGCCCATCGTCCGGATGAGTTATAGAAAGCCGCGTCACCGTACCCGCTCTGACCAGCCCACCCGAGTCTCCAAGGATCATCGATTGCCGACTCCACTCGCTGGCTAGCAAGCACTCTAGGCTGGCCACCCTCTACGGCGCGGCAACTATGAGCTCGACGACTCTGGCATCATGCCTGGAATCGACGAACGCCGCTATACGCTGACGGCCGGGCTCGAGCTCGATCCGAAGCTTCGAGTTGCCCAGGGCGTCGGAGACAACAAGAACACCACTGTCACACTCGATATCGCCGGAGAACACTTTGATTAGATCTCGAAGTGGGACGTCACCGCTAACAGAAACTGAGACAGTGCCCTCTTGCTGATGGCGCACTCTCAGCACGAATACCGTTCGGGCAGCAGCGACGGACTCCGAATCCGACTCCCAAGAAGGGATCGCCTCCGTCGACTCTTCGTCGGTGACAAGTAGTAGCCCCCACGGACACCCAAGTACGAGTTGACCGCCTACTCCAGTCCTATCCATTGGAGTTCTGCCTCATCGGATCAATCCCTGCCGAATCAAGTTGATAATATGCAGGCCCTGCTTGTTACTGCACGTTAGACACTGAGGGTACAGGACTTGGGGATCACCCAGCGGTGTGATACGTGTAGGCGGAGTGTGATCGCCGACCCAGTTACCACTAGTTGTCAACGGATCGGTCGATCCACACGAGTGACATCCTGACGTCACACCTTCAGAATTCAACCCACGACGTTCGGCCGCCGTGATACTTGTTCTGCTGCTTGACGGGACCGAGCCAACAGCCCAAGGCCCCGGTTTCAGCAGCTCATCGCCCACGGCTGGCATCTTGGTTCCCTCATCCATGAAGTAGCTTGTGCGCTCAGGGCGCCCAGCGGCCGCCTCAGGGCTACCACTCTTAAGCGCCTTCGAGAATGCCAGAGTCATCAATACTTCGAACTGCATGCGGTTCTGGGCGGCCAGCGCCCATTCCCCACTCGTCTGTGGATACTTCGATCGCCAGAACTCGTTGTTGGTCTGGAGACTGTGCCCGATTCGGTCCAGAGTGCCTCCGATCTCGCAGTCGAAGACTAGGCACTCATGACCATCCATGAACCAGGCGATCAGCGCAGTGGGTGCACCCAACATGGCCAGTTCGTTAGTGATTGCTCCTTCGAAAGAGCCAGCACCTATAACCGTGGGGTTGTCGACAAGGTCGGCGAAGAACTGCATTTCTGCCTGCGTGAACCCGTCAGTGTCGGCGTAAGCGGTGTGATCACCGAACTGTCTACCGTAGAAGTCGAACATGACCGCGTAAGCCCAGTTCGCCCCGTCTGGAGAACGGCCTGACAAGGCGCACACGGATTCACGGTCCATCCCACGTAAGCGACAACCCGTCAATAGACGTTGTGTTGCCGTGACTGTCGTAACCGATCGTGCCGGACCCGGTAAACGACGTCAACCGGTCAATCGAATTTCTGGGGAGTGTCAGGATAAGGGTGTAACTGGTCTGACCCTACCCAGCTGAGAAGCCCTCAGAAGCTAGGAAGACCATGAACAACAACAATGGGGCCACCATGACCTCTGACCAAGAACACCAGTCAACCCCAATCGACCCCGAGTACGATGGCCGATTAAGACGTTGGCTCGCTACGGGGAGGCCCGAACTGGTAGCGGGCGTAGGTGATAGCCGGGCTACTCGTCCAATTCGGGTATCCAGCGTTTGAGGAATTCGTAGAACATGGGGACGGTGAATGCTATGTCGCCGTGGCGGGGGGCGTAGATCAGGCCTTTCTGAATGAGCCGGGATCGCACCGGCCCGAGGTTGGTGGTAGTCGTTCTGAGACCCTCGGCTACTGCTCCAGACCGGTGCGGTCCGGCCCCAAGGGTGGCCATGGCCCGAAGGTAGGTGCGTTCCTTGTCTGCGATTCGTTCGACCCGCGATCGGAAGAATCCCTCGTCTAGGTGTTCCTGGGCGAGGATGGTGGCGGCGTCAACGTCAGCGAGGGTGATCTGGTCGTCCTCGGCGATGTTCCATGCTTGGGATCCGAACTCTTGGACGAAATAGGGGTATCCGGCGCTCAGGTTCTGTACGGCTTCGATGGCCTGGGGATCCCAACCTACGCCTTCTTCTTTGGCGGGTTTGATTAGGGCTTCGGCGATGCTTGTTTGGTCGAGGGAGCTGATGGATACGTACTAGAAGAGCCGTTCGGCGTAGGACTTGGCTTCGCCTGCGAGGGCAGCGATTGATGGCAGTCCGGCGGCGGCGACCATTATTGGTAAGGGGTCGCGGTGTTGGGTGATGAGGTGAAGGGCGACTATCAGGGCGGACAGGTTTTCGGTGGTGAGGTACTGGACTTCGTCGATCGTGATGAGAACGCCGCGGTTCTTGGTGGCGGCCAGTTCGCCTAAGGCGGCTAGCAGGTCGTGGAGGTCGTCTTCGAGGTCACCGGAGTCCGCGACTCCGAGGGCGGGGTCGAGCGCTACTTCGAGCTCACCGGTGTTGTCGGGGAGCTGGTAACGGATCGTGAACGATTTTAGGACGGCGAGGACACGGGTGACCGAACTGGCGGCCCGGTTCTTCGCGGACAGGATTAGGGCGGCTCGGCGGACCGCTTTGGCCATATTTCTAGCGAGGTTGGTGGTTTCATCGGCTTCGATATGTTGGTGGACCCAGTCGTTCTTGGTGGCGATGTGTCCGAATTCGGCCAGCATGACGGTTTTGCCTACGCCTCTTAGTCCGGTGAGGATCTGGCTTCTGGCGTAGTTGCCTTGGCTGAGACGGAGCTGGGCTATCCGGAACTCGTCGATCTGGGTTTCGCGTCCAACGAGGGCTTTGGGGCGGATGCCGGCACCCGGGTTGTAGGGGTTGCGTGCGGGGTCCATTGCCCAACTATACAGTATTTATCCATTTATACGCAGAGGGCGTATAAATGGATAAATACTGTATATAGCGCTGACTGGCGGTGGCATTGGGGCGGACTGTCCAGGCAGCGAGATCGTGACCGGACTAGCTTATCTCGGCTATCTGAGCGTAGAGCGGGACCTCGAAGTAAGACCCCACCACATCACTCATGTGACTGACGAGGTCTTCGACCGGCTCGAAGCGGCCCACAGTAACCCTGAACTGGCTGGCCTGCGAGTCGATTCGGTGTATCTGATCTCGTGCAAGTACGGGCCGAGGCTGCACTGCGGCGGGGGTTACCCCCCTGTCCTCGGCCAAAGCCGACCAGGCGAGAATCAAGCAAGCAGCCGCGGGCCTTCGCCTTGATGTCGGCGAGCAGGGGTATGGGTTGTTTGTGGAAGAGGTGTCAGCCCGTTCAGCGGAGATCTGGTCGGCGAATCTAGTTTCTCTGGCGCAGCGCAGCGAGATGCTCTGGCGGATCTTGAGGATGCAGGCCGCCCCCTACTTTGTGCTTGGGGCCCGCCAGGACGGTACACCATTGCGGTACCGGGTTGATACTCCATGGGATCTCGCTCAGCGTCACGAGTTAGTGGACTTTGAGGTGAGCCCGGGTGGCTGAGGTCAGCCGTCTGTGGATTGGGTAGCGACAGTGAGGACCCCAGATCGGGGTGACGTTGCGGTTCGTGGCCATGTCGAAGTTCGTTGGTCGCATGGCAAGTTCTGTGGCCCTCTGGAGGCGAAGGTGTATCTCGACATCGACCCGGCACGGGTGCCCGGCTACACCCCGTTGGAGAAGCATCGGGCTGGTTCGCTTTTCGGCTAGCAATCCGTACGCAGCTAGGCCAGGGTTCGAGTACAGCACCAGATATGAGTCGACCACATGAACCGGTTCTCACTCAGACCTGGTACCACTTACGTCCACCAATGGCCTACGACTGACAGCTTGGTGTTGACCAGCGAGATCCCTTCAGGCCGGAACCGGAACCCTTGAGGCTGGGAGCTGCACCGCAGGACTCGGCAACGAGCTAGCCTGCTTAGCTACTCCGGTAGCAGCATGCAACCGGCTTGTCGAAGAGATCGTGTTCAGTACAAGACTCTAAGCCAGGTCTTCCACAGAGCTGATCATCACAGCGAACGGTCGGCGATCATCCTGGGGGAGAGGTCAGATCAGGCAAGTAGGCGGCCGCTGCCGCTGGAGACGTCGGAGAAGTATCCGATCCGATGGTTTCCAATCACCGCACGAATTGGGGCCATCCCAACCGGTAGCGTCAAGAGTTGCCTCGGCCCGAGATACTAGGAAGACCCTAAGGCACCTTAGATTGAGATCGGCGAGCCAGGTAAGACTGACCCTGTCTTGGTGTACCGATCATCCGGCAACCAAGAAGGTCTGCAACCAGACTCCGACCAATGGGCGTCGTGTCCCAGTCAGCGGCGATGCAGGCAGGAAGAACTCGCATCGCCTTTCAACCAACATGCCAGTAGCCAGCTCACTGCTGTATCGGCTCCGCTTACCCCTTCCCAGTGTCCGAGCCTTCTAGAAGCCGGACTCTACCGGAAGTAAACCAGTGGACTAGCAAGGAGGCCAGGTGCACAATCATCTCGGCCCCTTCCTGGGAAACCTCAATCGGGTCGTTCTCATCGCCGTGACGATACTGACCCTTCCAGACCAACTCCATCATGGCAGTGACCCCGTCGACTCCGCGCTCATCCTCGGAGTCAGTGATCCACTTTTCAGGCTTGGCGTTTATGTCGCGAATCATCGTGCCCAGCGTCGATTTTGTGTTCTTAGGAGAGATGACACTTCGGGCTGCGGCCTCGATCGCTTTAGTTGTGGGATGCCCCCATGGCTGGCTCACCACTCCGCTGCACATCGCCCCAGAGATCACTAGGCTGCCGACATTCCCCTCCCTCACAGTCGGCAGCGAGCCAACCTCGCGGGCACGTGCTTCTAACCAGCAAGCAAAGACTCCGCAACGCAGGCACGCAACTCGGCCACCGATACCGTGGCGGCGTCAAGTAACAAGGTCTCATGATCACCATCAACAATCGTCTGACCATAGTTGTTGGCCACGGCTTGGGCCGCTGTTGTTGAACTGTCAGGATCAAGCCTCGACAAGTCGACTACGACGAACAACCGGCCCTCAACCTCCATCTGGCTGACTCTCACCTGGTCGCCCACATCCCCATCCCCCGTTGTCGCAACGCCGCTGGTTTCTTCTCTTGCCGCATCAGGTAACGACTCTCCCAGAGAATCAATGCAACCCAAACCGGCAGTGCCTGCGCCAGAACTCACCAGGGCCGCCCTCATGATTCTGCCTTCGGAAACCGAAGCCACATCAGCATCGAGAAACACGCGATCGACATCGAACCCGACAACAGACTTCGTTACCCGCCTATCGACATCGTCAAACCATCTCAGATCGGGTTCAGCCCGTTGGCCAGCCAGGTCGATCGCCACCACCCGCTTCCCATCGAATGAAGTCTCATACACCCCGCCTTGGAAATCTTCAGAACTCTTGTCTCGGCCACCCGCACCACCAGCCGCAAGGCCATCACGAAACGCGATCGACCAATCATAAGAGGCAACGGTCCAATAGGTACCAACCATGAGAGCCAGCTTGAACGCCGCAAGCTCGGTTTTGCTATCGGATACCCCACGCCCGAACAATCGCTTCGCTGCCCGCACAAACCTCTTGCTATAGGGAACCGTCGAAAGCTCTTGCGCGTTGAATTGGTCCTTGAAGAGGCGACGATGTGCCCCGGTGACCATAGGCGACATTTCGTCGGGGTCGTCGTTCCCGATCAGGGTCATCAGCTCGGACTCAGCCAGGAGCTCGCGTGCTAATCGAATTGATATCGGACCGTCAAGCTCTCTCATCCAGAACTGAGACTCCAGAAAGCGAGCTGGTTCAGCGTTTGCCAAGGCCTCTCGGCCGAAAGCAACAAACTCTTCCAGGAGGTCGCTGTCAGCTCTGAGACTGCTACACAGTGTGGTGACGGTTGGCTGAAATCGGTAGTTGTAGATAAAGTCAACGGCAGCCGCCTTCACCGCGGCGTTTGGTATCACCCATCTGGATCCAGGGCCTGAATCGGTGCTCACGTGATCTGCTCCTAACGATTTGCTAGCGTCAAAGCGGCGCTGCCCGCAGCACCTACTGCCCCAGCCAAAATTAGAGAATAGATCAAGGTCAGGTATCGGTCGGCTTCCATTGAAGGCACGGTCCAGTTTAGGCCAACACCAAGTTGCTCGGAAGCATCGTTGAAGGCCGTAACCATCTCAATTCCAGATTGTGGGTACGGATCCTGTCCGGTGTACAGCATTTCAACAACTCGTATAGCTACGAGTCCCGATAGTCGTGCATCAAGCTCCTGTTCTTTGAACTGCCTCCACGCGAACCAAGCCGCTACTCCTGCCGCTCCAGCAAGAACCTGTTCTAGAAGTATGTCCTTGTCAATCCAATAGCCAACTCGTCCCTATACCACACCCGAAGGGATGGACCTGCGGGCATCAATGACACCGCCTCAAGGCTTCTGTTCTGGCGATAATTAAGGGGCAACAGTCCGAGTGCTATCTGGGTGGTCCTAGGGTGAATGTCCCAACACCCTCGCTCCGAGAGCTCTTCGTTTGGACTACGGCAGGAAAAGTGACTCATTGGTCAGCTCTTAACCCAAGGAGAAACGACGCATGAGATCGGGAATCATATGCAGTCCCGACTTCTGGGCCGACAACGTAGCATCGGCCATCAAACACTCAAGACCAGTTCGCGAGGTCGCCGCGTCTTGGAGCCCGGAGGAGTCGGTCAGCCACAAACCGGACACCCGACGCCAGGTGCACCGCGGCATTGCGAAAACAGTCGAGCTGCTGGTCCTGCGATCGAAGATTGGTGATCGAGTTGAAGACCACAAAGACGAGGCTGGCATCGTCGCAAACCTGGGTCGTGGCCATGTCACCCAGGGTCACATTCACCGTCCCGACCCCGTCCTCCCTAGCCAACTCGTTCAGCATTGCCTGGTGGAAGTCGATGCCACGCACGCTCACCCCTTGATCCGCTAGCGGCAACGCGATACGACCTGTTCCAACCGCGAACTCAACAGCAATACCGTCACCAGCAAGCTCCGCCAGTACTTCGACCGCCGAAGCGATGGCCTCGCCCCGATGGCTCGACGGGAGTCAGGGCTAGGACCAGAGACCTCGACAGGTTGACCACCTATCGGCATACTCCTTGGTATGGCTGCATCTACGACCATCAAGGTATCAGTCGCTACTCGTGACGCATTGCGTCAACTAGCCGACCGTGAAGGTCTGACTCTCGACGCCCAGCTAGACCAGATGGTACGCCACGAGCGGCGCCGAATCATAGGATCCCAACTGGCCAGTTCTCCGCTCGACGCCGATGAGATGGCACTACTTGATGCTTCGGCGAGCGATGTGGCCGATGCGGGCAGGTGACGTAGTTAGCATCGACTTCGGGACCCCAGCCCGCGGCAAACCGGGGTTCGTCAGACCAGCGATCGTAGTCACCAGCGACGACGGGCTTAGCTTCCGCCAACACGCAGCACTGGTCGTGCCATGCACAAGCACCGAGCCGGACTTCTCACTGAGGGCCAGGTCCGAGAGTTGATCGCTGACCTCCTCGACCTTTGAGACAACGAGGCACGGTTGCAACGCTGCGGTGTCAGACACCATGCAACGCATGTCCCTACAACGTGTCGAACGGTTCGACCGTGGCGTCGACCGTATTGGAGGGAGCACCCCGGCGTCCGGCCGTGTCGTAGGGAATCACCCGGTAGCGATAGTCGACCCCGGCCACCACGGTGTCGTCCAACTGACGGACCCGAGTACAGGCCGTGAATCGGGAGTAGTCGCCCCCGTCATCGGAGCGCAGCACGTCGTAGCCCGCGGCCCCCGCTAGGGCGGGCCAGCGCAGCCGCACGTCGCCAACCCCAACCGTGGACACCAGGGCGTCTTCGCCCGGCCATGCCTCCACGTCGGCCGGATCATCACCCGGGGTCGGGGCCTGGGTCGCCCCCTTCGGCCACAGGTAGCAGACCACGGTCTTGAAGCTCTCGTCCAGACTCTTGCACACGTTGCAGTAGATACACCGGATCACGTCGTCGCTGCGCCCGGCCTGCGACTTAGCCGGCAGGTACGGATCGGCCAGGGTGGCCCGGGCCATACCGACGATGTCGCACGCCCCATCAGCAATCAGCTCCGTGGCCAGCTCGGCGGTCCAGATCTTGCCCGCCCCAAGGATCGGCGTCTCGTACCCGGCCCCCCTCACCGCCGTCCGCACGGCCCGCGCCATCCAGATATTGGCGGCGTCGGGGTAGTAGTCGCCGGGCATGGCCCGATCGCCCGAGTAGCCGGTGTACGGGTAGAGGGGCTCGCCCTCGCGCCGAACGGCGTCCTCGAACTTGCCCCCCGCCGAAAGCTAGACGTAAGCGGCGCCGAGCGAGGCCAGACGCGTCGCGATTACCCCGGCGTCGTCCACCGAGTAGCCGCGTCGGATCGACTCGTCCGCGTCGAAGCGCACCCCGACCGGGAAGTCACCGACCGCCTCGATGACGCGAGCCAGCACCATCGACGGCAGGCGCAGGCGGTTCTCCAAGGTGCGGCCGTAGTGGTCGCTGCGCCGGTTGAGACGGCTGAGCATGGACGACAGGGTGTAGGCATGGGCCATGTGCAGCTCAACCCCGTCGAACCCGGCAACCCGGGCCCGCCGGGCGGCGGCCGCGAAGAGGTCGGGCAGGGCCTCGAGCTCGTCGACCGACAGGTCACCGACCTTCTGGCGCCACCCCGACCGGGCCACCTTCAGGAAGTGGATGATCTGGAGGAACACCTTGCCGTCCCCGGCGGCGTGGCAGGCCGAGGTCAGACGAGCCAGGCCGTCCACGAAGGAATCGTCGGATACCTTCAGCAGGGGCCCCGACTTCCCCCCGTGGATCGAGGCGGCCTCCACCACGATCAGGCCCGCACCCCCGGCGGCGAAGCGCTCGTAGCGGGCGACGATGCCGTCGTTCACCAGCCCGTCGTCCCCCGAGAGCCGGGTCACCATGGCGGGCACGGCAATCCGGTTGGGGATCTCGATGGACCCGATGGCCAGCGGACTGAACACGCTCACGACGATGTTGCTTCCTGCGACAGGAAGGACCGGACCAGGGCGTTGAACTCGTCGGGGGCCTCCGACGCCGCCAGGTGCCCGACCCCGTCGAGGACCACCAGCTCGGAGTCGGCCAGACCGTCGGCCAGCACGCGGGCGTAGGAGACCGGAGTCTCGGTGTCCAGCCCGCCCGCCACCACCAGCGTCGGGGCCGCGATCGCCTCCAGATCAGCCCGCACATCGTTGTCGGGCAGGCACTCGATCGAGGCCCGCAGCGCCTCCGGCGAGATCCGGGCGAAGGCCGCCACCCGGGCCGCCATGGCCTCCCCGGTCAGCCGGGGCCCGGCGATGGCCGACAGGACGGCCTCGGCGAAGTCGGCCGGGGCCTGACCGGCGTCGAGCGGGGCGAGGCGGGCCGCCTTCCAGCCCTCGGCCGTGGTGCCGTCCATCCCAAAGGCCGGGCTGGTTTTGGTGAGGACCATGCGCCCGACCCGCTCGGGGTACCGGATCGCCGTGTGCAGGGCATGCATCCCGCCGAACGACTCGCCGACGAGGTGGGCCCGCTCAACCCCCAGCTCATCTAGCAGACGCACGACGCAAGAGGCGATGGTGGCGTAGGTCAGGGGGCGGACCAGGTCCGACGCCCCGTAGCCGGGCATGTCCCAGGCCACGCAGCGGTAGGCGTCACCGAGACCGCCCAGCTGGGGATCCCAGGCGGTACGAGACCCGCCGAGTCCGTGGAGAAACACAACTACCTCGCCCCGGCCATACTCCCGCCAGGCCAGGCCTGCGGACTCACGATCCAGCACGGGCAATCATCCCTTTACGTCCCCAGATTTTCTCGCTCACGACCAGCAATATACTATGTCGCTTACGATCGTAAAGAATCTGAACTACGACACGAACCGATCCCAGGGCCAGGACTAGCCCTTCGCAGTCAAGTGTCATTTGGACTGGCACATTCCCCTGTCGCGGCCACCACGGGCCCGCACGGAGGACTCACAACCTTCGTGGAAGACCCGATATTAGTGTGTTTGGCGGTTGTTTCTAGAACGTACGTTGCTATACTAGAACCCATGACTACGGCGGAATCCCTGGCGGGAATCACCCAACTGGCCGACCAAGGCCTCAAACACCAAGACCAAGCCACG
>JAUZSW010467724.1:0-17879 GCA_034780735.1 Hyalogyrina grasslei
TTTTCTGCATCACCCGTTTGTTACTTTTTTATTTTTCTTGTGTTTGTTTATTATAGCATACTTTTGTTGGTTTTTGTTTGGTTGGTGTGGATAACTGTTTTTAACTTCATTGAATTGTATTAATTGGTGTGGATGAAGTTGTTTATTTCTTCGGTAAATATATAAAACGCACTTTTATAAAGTAAGCTAATGTTATATTGTCCGAAATTTATGATTTATTATTTATGATTTTGACAATAATATTTATTGAAGCTTTCCATCTTTTAGCCACACAGCTCTATCAACATACTTTTTATCATCTGACTCATGTGTAACCATGATAATTGTTTGACCATACTTATCCACCAATTCTCGCATAATATTCAGAACCACTGCAGCAGCTTCAGAATCAAGATTTGCCGTTGGCTCATCTGCAAAAAGGATATCTGGCTTATTTACAATTGCACGTGCTATTGACACTCGCTGTTGTTCACCACCTGACAATTCTGACGGCAAATTATCTTCACGACCATGTAAACCAACTCTCCGAATGATTTCAAGTACCTCTTTATTGTATTGGGACTTCTTTTTTCCTAACGCCATCATTGGAAGTGCAACGTTTTCATATAAATTTAGCTCTGGAATCAAGGCATAATCCTGAAACACATATCCGAGCATCTTCAGACGAAATTCTGAACGCTTTTTTTCAGATAATTCAGCAACATCCCTGCCGTCAATTTCAATATAGCCCGACGTTGGCCTATCTAATAATGCAATTTGATGCAAAAATGTTGACTTACCCGAACCGCTACGACCCATAAGAGCCACGAACTCACCTTTCTTTAGTTGTATATCAATACCTTTCAGGGCATATACAGGACTAGGTGAATCAATTTTATAAGTTTTAACAAGTTGTTTTGTTTGTAAAATAATTTTTTCCATATTTATTCATTAACGCATCAATGTAAGAATTTTTTTGCGCACTTCTTTTATAGATGGTATAAAAGAACCAATTAATCCCGCTATCACAAAAAGTATTATGCTCATACGCAATGCTTCCTGCTTAATTACTGGTACCATGTCACCCATTGGGAAATCAATCGGATGTCCACGGAAAAAACCAATAACTCCAAAATTCATCAGTAAAAAACCAAACAAGATGCCCAGCATTGTATAAAACATTCCCCTGATAACATATGAATACATCACTGCACTCTCTGGAATGCCTATAGCCTTTAAAATTCCAATTTGCTTACGCCTATTTACAATATCCACGAAAATAATAATAAAAATTACAAGACCTGCAACTAGTGACCCAATGATGCGCAATATGGAACCGATCATATCGAATGATTTATTTATAGTTTGTCCAAATGATAATTTGTCACTCCAATCAGCAATTTCATATTGACCTAAATTTATATTAGAAAAATCAGAAAGCGCTTGTTTTGACAAGTTTTTATCTGTAAGTCGTACTATTATTTCACTTGATTCATTCGTTGTGCCAATTACTGAATTTAAATCATCTTGTAATACAATCATTTTTGAATCTGTATCAAAATTCTTAGTTCTGTAAATTCCCACAATTTCATATTCACGACTAACGTCATTATTATACTCAACCATAATAACATCCCCCGTACGTACACCCTCCAAATCCTCTGGAAACACTGAACTACCGTACCCACCAGCCATATCAGCGCCTAAAAGAGCCTTGCCGTAATCATTCTTTTCTAAAAATCTGCCTTCAATAATGTGTGATTTAAAATCTATAGAGTCATTCTCTATTTTTGGATTTATACCTATAACACCAGATTCAAATTGTGCAACATCTCGCCCGTCATTATATTTATCATTTTTAAGAGTTGCTCCAGTGCGCAAGTGCATCGTAACACTCTTCACATAATAAAAATCTTTTATAGCATCCATCACATCATTTGTATTTTTGATATACTTATCTCCTACTGCCGGCTCTATAATAACCTCTCCATATTGATAATTAATTTTACCATTATCCATAGTTACAGAAATCCCTTTAAAAACAGCATCTACAAAAAGCAAATTCAAAAACACTACGAGCATTATAAGCACAGTCAAGATAAGTGATCCTTTATCACCGCGTAAGATAGTTTTAATTGCCAAAAATATTGACAGCTTTATATTGCTAAACATATTTCTATTTTTTCTCTGGCATCACAATTACATCCCCAATATTCATACCCACAGTGACTTCAATAAAATCATCCCCAATAATCCCCGCTTCAAAATATTTTTTAGTAAATTGTTCTTTGCTTTTATTACCATTGTTTAAAACATACACAAAGTATCCAGATTCATCCTTTTGCGCAAAATCTCTCGACACAGCTACTACATCTGTCTTTTTTTCTATTTCAATGTCAACTTCAGCATTCATACCATCTAATATTGTTATATCTTGTCTATCATCAATATCAACAATTGCTTTAAAGTAGGTATTATTTTGATCTACTGTACTACCCAAATCCATTGATGCAAAAGTTCCTTCGATAATTTTATTTGGATATGCATCAAAAACTATAGATGATTTATCTCCTTTTGTAACTTTTGCAATATCAACCTCTGGAATCATAACTTCTACCTGCAATGACTTTGGATCAATAATTTTTATAACAATACCCTGAGCTATTTCACCCACCCGTGCATTTTGTTCAACTATTACACCATCAATTGGTGATGTAATCGTTGTTTTTGCTGCTTGTGCATACACTTCATTTAAAATCTGCCGTGACTGCATCGTTGCTTTTTTAATACTTTCACGCTCCTCCGGCTTCAATACATCCCATTTTCGCCTTGCCTGTTTTTCTGCCAACTCTGCACGCTCCACTGTAAGTTTTGCATTATTTAATTGCGCATAAATAGATTTTTTGTCCAATGTAAATAACTCCTGCCCTTCTTCTACAATATCATTTACAGATACTTCGACAGAAGATATCAGTGCCGGCAACTCTGACGTAATGTCTGCATACACATCAGGGTTCATAGCTGCATCCATATTAATTGTTTTATGTACATCAACTGTCATGATTTCTGACTCAACATAAGATTGTTCCTCACTATGTGAACGCATAAAAAAAATCGCACCTCCCACGAAAACAAATACAATAATTGTAATGATAATTTTTTTCAACATCTACTTTTTATAATTTAATATATTAATTTCATACTAACCAAATATATGCTATATTATAACAAATATTTGACATTTACCCTAAAACATCTTATTCTATATAATATCTTTATGATAAAGTATCTCAATCATAAAGCAATTATAAATATTATGCAAGCACTTATGAAAAAAAGAAATGGAATAATCCAATCAGAAACTCGAGCAGCAGCATTATTCCTACATGTAGTCGCGCAACATATGAATATACAATTTACTGATATCAGATGTCTCAGCTACTTAATGGATAATCCTCACGTAACAGCTGGCGATATTGCAAAAATAACAGGACTAACAACTGGCGCAGTAACTGCAATGCTTGATCGATTAGAGAAGGCAAATTTCATAAAACGTCAACCAGACATGGATGACCGACGAAAAGTTATCATTACTCTCAAAAGTGACAATTTCACCAAAGTGAATACCATTCACAATTTTTTTGACAATGATGTCAAAAAACTTTTGTCCACTTATTCCAAGAAAGAACAATTACTCATAAGTAGATGGAATGAGGATATGACGAAAATATTAAAACAAAAAACTGAAAAATTATTAAAAAAATAATTAAAAAAATACCGCCAAAATTCCAAAATTTACTTAATAACTTCAGCGACAGCCTTTGATACATTTTCATCAAATGGATCTGGGATAATCATATCTACCGATAGATTATCCACACATGATGCTATAGCCTCAGCTGCTGCCACAAACATATAATCTCTGAATTGTGCAATGTCATTATCTAGTGCGCCTCGAAAAACTCCTGGAAACGCCAGCACATTATTAACTTGATTTGGAAAGTCACTCCTCCCAGTTGCAACTATAAATGCACCTGCACTCATAGCTACATCCGGCATAATTTCTGGCTCTGGATTTGCAAGCGCAAAAATAATCGGCTTTTCATTCATGATTTGCACCATATCCCCTTTAAATACATCTGCAACTGATACACCTATAAATATATCAGCTCCTTCAAGCGCATCAGCTAGTAATCCTCGTGTATCTTTTAAATTTGTTTTTTGTAACAACTGAATTTTTGTATCATTCAAGCCCTCCCTTTTACTACACACAATACCCTTACTATCACAAAGTGTAATATCAACTACACCCCAATCTAGTAAAATATTTGTAATAGCAACACCAGCTGCTCCTATACCATTAACCACAACTTTAATATCCTTTTTATTACTATCTCGTAATTTCAGCGCATTTATAAGTCCTGCCAAAACCACAATAGCCGTACCGTGCTGATCATCATGCATTACAGGAATATCAAGCTCATCTCTCAATCGCTTTTCAACCTCGAAACATCTAGGAGCTGAGATGTCTTCCAGGTTTATACCTCCAAAAGTTGGTGCTATATTTTTTACCAATGCAACAATCTCATCAACATCCTGCGTATCAATACAAATTGGAAACGCATCAACATCAGCAAAATGTTTGAATAAAGCTGCCTTTCCCTCCATAACAGGCAGTGCCGCATACGGACCCAAATTACCCAATCCTAATATCGCACTACCATCTGACACAACGGCTACGGTATTTTTTTTGATTGTAAGCTCATTTACTTTTGAGATGTCTGCATCAATTGCACGTGATACACCCGCCACACCTGGAGAATATGCCAATGACAAATCTCTCTTATTATTTAAATCTACCTTCATACCTGTCTCTATCTTACCGCCTGCTTTCTGATGTAGTTCGACAGACTCTTCGTATATATCCATATTTTCTATTATTTTATATTATCAATAATTTCTGAAAGTGTTTTGCTTCCAATCCATTTTTTTATCTCCTTACCATCTATATCCACCAAAACAAAAGTATGTTGCTTATTAACTACATATTGTTGCTTCAATTCTTTCATTGCATCAAAATCAACTTTTACTATAGCAATATTTTGTGGAATATCTCCCTTCTCTGATTCTATATTTTTTTCTGCATCTGTACAACTAGGACACCACGCTGCTGTAAAAAATAGCACTACTTTTTCATATTCATTTACATCATCACCATAATTTCCATAATAACCCCGTTCAGATTCTTCTTCTAGAATTTTTTCACCAACCCCTTTCAATGTCTCTCCTACTTTTTCTTTTGTGCTGTCAACAACATTCTCTACAACATTAGCTCCACGCTCCTCTATCATATTACTCGCCCTTTGTCCTGTCTCATTTTTTATTTCTTGAACATTATCTCCACCATAACCAAACATTATTGCAGAAATACCCAATATAAAAACAATCACTACTGTTACAAAAATTCTTGACCCACCTCTAAATGTTTTTTTCATATTAATTAACTATTTATGTAAATAGAGTTCCTACAAAGTAAGCAATGAATGCCGCTACCATACCAAGTCCCACAATCTCTGCAACCGATCTCAGTATACACTCCTTAGTAAACTTAGCACGAATAATTCCCAAAATACCCAGAGCTATTGCTGCAAAAATACTAGCTGTAACAAACTTACCATCAAAAGATGGAATGTCAATCATATATGGAAGAAGCGGTACTGAACCAAATACAATAAAAGCTATAAATGTAATTGCAGCACTACGCACAGGTGAATTCTCTGGCTGTGTCATATTGAGCTCATGTCGCATCATAAACTCAGCCCAAAAATCTGGATTTTTCTTGTAAATATCTGTCACAATACCTGCGTCTTCTTTTGTGAATCCATTTTCCATTAGTATGAATATTGTCTCATCATACTCAAATTCTTCATCACTCTCAATGGCTAAAACCTCCTTATGTCGCTCTCTATCAAATAATTTTCTTTCCGCACGTGATGATAAAAAGTCACCCACGCCCATACTAAATCCATCAGCAAAAAGATTAGCTAATCCAAAAATAAGCACGACAGAAGCAGACAGAGCCGTTCCATTTTCAGTCTGCTCTACACTCATCATCGTTGCTCCTGTAAATCCTGCAACAACTGCGAAAGTCGTAATGATACCATCGATACCTCCATAAACCAATTCCTTCAAATTTTCTGATAAGACGGTTTGCTTATGTACATGTTTAAGGTGGTGTTGTAATGTTTCTTCATCCATCATATAAGTTATATCATATCACAAATTATCATATCAAGCACAAAAAATCATCCAAATATTAAAATATTTGGATGATTTTATCATTTCAGAATTATTTTTGTATAAGCTCTCTTAGGTCATACTTCTTCCCTTCTCGCTGCCACTTCTTCAAGGTACGCAATGCAGAAGTTGAAATTCGCAATGTCATTTTCAATCCAGTTGCTGGATTAATCAAATTCTTTTTTTGAAGATTTACCCTAAACTTTCGTTTCGTCTTCACCTGAGAGTGAGAAACCTTGTGTCCACTAGCAGAGTTTTTTCCTGTAATTTCACATGTTCGAGACATAGTTTTGTATGTAATAATATTATCTATTTAAATAAATTCGGTGAAAATATCAACGTTATTTCTTTTCACGATAAACTGTATGTTTTTTTACAATAGGATTAAATTTTCTAATTTCAAGTTTAATACCGCGTAATTTCTTAGTGTTTTTGTGCGCCCAAATAATGTGTCCTTTACCCTTACCTTCCTCATCGCCTAATGAAATAAGTTTTATAAGATTATCTTGTGACATAAATTTAAATTTAAAACAAATACTAACATAAACGCCTTATCAGCGTTTTGTATGTATCAGTATACATGATTTAAAAAATATTGCAAGCATCCATCAATATATTTAGTTTTTCATGTAGCACTCATTTATCATTTTATATACTTTTTGTCACCTAATTCCTTTGGTAAAAAGCTTTGTTTTGTATTTTCATCATCTGTTGCAAGTGGTGTGTACTTATAATTTTTTCCATATTCAAGGTCTTTCATCATTTTGGTTGGTGCATTACGCAAATGCTTTGGCACCGGCAAGCTTCCATATTTTTTCATATCTTCTATTGCATTTTGATATCCTTCATAAACTGATATACTTTTTTTACTACTTGCCATGTACACCACGGCCTGAGCTAAATTAACGCCACACTCTGGCATACCTATAAATCTACATGCATCATACGCTGCTGCCGCTTGAGGCAATGCAAAAGAATTTGCCAAACCAATATCTTCTGAAGCAAAACGAATTATTCGCCTAGCAATATATAAAGGATCTTCTCCTCCCTCGAGCATACGTGCCAAGTAATAAACTGATGCGTCTACATCACCGCCTCGCATTGATTTATGCAACGCTGAGATAAGATTATAATGCTCTTCACCGTCCTTATCATATAGTGTATTTGATTTTTGTAGTGACTGTTCTATATGGTTTTTTGCTACAACACATTCATCACCTTCTACTAATTGTGCAAATTGTACAGATACCTCCAAAGCATTTAGTGCAGTACGCGCATCCCCATGAGACATTTGTGCTAAATATTTTTTCACCCCACTATTAATAGAGATTTTTTTTATACCAAAATTATCTTCTGACTCTTCCAGTGCACTGTCTATGATTTGTACAATATCATCCAACTGCAATGATTCTAAAACAAATACTCGCGCTCTGGACAATAGCGCGTTATTAACTTCGAAACTTGGATTCTCTGTTGTTGCTCCGATGAACGTGATGGTGCCATCTTCAACACTTGGTAAAAATGCATCCTGTTGTGATTTGTTAAATCTATGAACCTCATCAATAAATAAAATTGAATTCGTACCAAGTCTTGCATAACTTTCTGCATCACTAATTGCCGCACGAACATCCTTAACTCCTGCATTAATTGCTGATAACTGTACAAAATGTGAGGCTGTTTCATGTGCAATAATTCTCGCTAAAGTCGTTTTACCTGTGCCTGGAGGTCCCCATAAAATCATTGATGCAACATTATCTTTTTGAATCATCGTACGCAAAATTTGACCATCTCCAACTAGATGATCTTGACCATAAAATTCTTTCAATGTTTGAGGGCGCATTCTCTGTGCAAGTGGTTTTTTTATACTCATAATATGTATCATACTACATCTCCTCCACGAAATCCATTTTTGTAACTTTTACCTTTTTGCTCTATACTGTAGGTATTATGAAACAAAAAGAAATCACAATTGATGATGTGTTAAAAGCATTTAAAAACCCTCCAACACATGACGGTGAAAAGCTCGTACGTCGTGCTTTTGAATTCGCAAAAAAAGCACACGGAGACCAGAAGCGTGCTAGCGGCATGCCTTATATTCATCATCCTCTTGCAACAGCAAAAATTCTTGCAACTATTGGAATGGGTGCTCGTACTATTGCTGCAGGACTATTACATGATGTACCGGAAGACACATCGGAAACGTTAACTACAATTTCAAAAAAATTTGGACCCGATATCGCACAAATGATTGAGGGTATTACAAAATTAGGACGAATCAAACTACGCGGCACAAAAGAGGATCATAAACTTGAAAACTGGCGCAGGATGTTCCTAGCAATGGGTGCTGATATCCGCACAGTCATTATTAAACTTGCCGACCGCTTGCACAATATGCAAACATTGGAATATTTGCGACCAGATAAAAGAATACGTATAGCAAATGAAACTATGGAAATATATGTGCCCATTGCGAACCGACTTGGTATAGGTGAAATTCGTGGTGAGCTTGCCGATTTGAGTTTTATGTATTTACAACCAGAAAATTATCAAAAAACCAAAAATATCAGCGAAGAAAAACTAAAGGAAAAAGAATCGTACGTACAAAAAGCAATAAAAGAAATTGGCAAGTCTCTCAAAGAAGAAGGCATCCAGACAATAGATTTACATGGACGTGCAAAAAATATCCACAGCCTTTATCACAAACTCCAAAAACATGACATGGATATCACTCGTGTATTTGATTTAATTGCAATGCGCATCATCGTCAAAGACGTTGCAGCATGTTATGAGACACTTGGAATAGTACACAAAAAATACCGCCCAATGATTGGACGCATTAAGGATTATATTTCATTACCCAAACCAAATGGCTACCAATCAATTCATACAACAGTTTTTGGGCCTGATGGTCGTGTACTTGAAGTACAAATCCGTACACAAAAAATGCACGATGAAGCAGAATTTGGAATTGCTGCTCATTGGCTATATGAAACACGCAAGCCTACTGGTTGGCGCAGCTATTTCTTACCCAAAAAACCAAAGATTGACAGAAAAGAAATTGAATGGGTAAAGCAACTGAAAGAATGGCAGGAGGAACTCGGCAATGATCCAGAAGAATTTATGAAAGGCTTAAAGCTTGATTTTTTGAAAAACCATATCTTTGCATTTACGCCTCTTGGAGATATCATTGAGCTACCCGAGGACGCGAGTATCGTGGATTTTGCATACGCAATTCATACAGACATCGGACACACTGCTACCGGTGCTCGAGTTGATGGTAAAATGTCTTCTCTTGACTCTGTTGTGCACAATGGTCAAATCATTGAAATAATTACTGATAAAAATAGAAAGTTACCCAATGCAAATTGGCTTGAATTTGTAAAAACATCTCACGCAAAAAGCGCGATAAGACGCGCTGTTAATAGAGCTAGTAAAGAAGATGTGCTGTAACACTACATCAATTTCAATCTTGAAAGAATGTTCTTCAATTCATCTTCTGAAAAATATGAGACTGTGATATTGCCACCAGTTGCACCTTCTTTTACTCGAACCTTTGTGCCGAAATATTGTGTTAATTGATCCTCTAATCTGCGAGCATGGGGAGTTTGCCCTTGACTGATCCTATTTTTTTTATCACGCTCAGACAAAAGTGCTTTATTTTCTGCTTGACGTACAGTTAATTTTTCATCAACAATAATTTTATACAAAGCTAATTGTTTTTGAGGATTTTGAATACTTAAAATTACTTTTGCATGTCCCTCTGTTATTTTTCCTGCAATAATTCCTTTTTGTATTTCAATTGCCAGCGCGAGCAATCTTATCCTATTAGCAATAACTGATCGACTTTTACCCGTTCGCACTGCAATCTCACCCTGCGATAAATCAAATTCATCAACAAGTCTTTTGTATGATTTTGCCTCCTCAACAACATTTAAGTCATGTCGCTGTATATTTTCTATAAGCGCAAGCTCTAGTTTTATTTGATCTGTTAAATTATCATGCTTTTTAATCACAACTGGCACAGTCGTGAGTCCTGCCTTTTTAGATGCACGAAGACGTCTCTCTCCCGCTATAAGTTCGTAATGATCTCCAGCATGAATCGCTATAAGCGGCTGTAGCACGCCATGGACTTTAATTGAACTTGTTAATTCAGATAATTTTTCCTCATCAAAATGAGTACGTGGCTGTTCCTTATTTGCACGCAACATTCCAACTGGAACCTCTTCGATGAAATCAGCAGTAGCATTCTTCACAGTCTTCGGCTCAATCATCACCTTTAAGTCCGCAGAGTCAGTATCACGCCTTTGTGATACGGGTGGTTTTTTTTTAAAATCTTTTGATGTATTTTTTTGTGGAATAAGTGATGATAAACCTCTTCCTAATCCATGTTTTTGTGCCATATTATTTATTTTCTAATGCGATTACTTCCTTTGCTAATGCTTTGTATGCTTTTGCCCCTTTATTGAAACTATCAAAAACAGAAATTGATTGCCCAAAGCTTGGCGCCTCCGCAAGTCGCACAGTTCTAGGAATTATACTTTCAAACACTTTACCTGGAAAATGTTGACGCATTTCCCTCACAACTTGCTTTGCTAATCTATTACGTCTGTCAAAAAGCGTGATAACTGCACCCATAATTTGTAAGTTTGGTTGTAGGTTATCTTGTACTAAACTAATTGTCTCAAGCAATTGTCCCAAACCTTCTAATGCATAATATTCAGCCTGTACTGGAATGATAATATTATCTGAAGCCACAAGTCCATTTATGGTCAAAACTCCCAAACTTGGTGGCGAATCAATAATAATGTAATCATAATCTGTCCGCACTTGTCTAAGAACATCATACAATCGAAATTCCCTATTTTCCACATCAACAAGCTCTACATTTGCACCTGCTAAATCCGCCGTTGCGGGAATAATATTTAAACCTTCTATTCCTGCACTAACTATAGCATCACGGACATTTCCCTCGTCAACCATAGTTGAGTACAGGCTATGTTCCACCTCTCGAGGATCAATACCAAGTCCACTTGTAGCATTTCCTTGCGGATCTAAATCCACCAAAAGCACAAATTTACCTGCCTCAGCCAAATAACTTGCTGTATTAACTGCACTAGTTGTCTTACCGACTCCACCCTTTTGATTAATAAATGAAATAATATTTGCCATTCCCTAAATATCTTAAAAGAAAATAAAACTGAAATCTTGACTTGTATCTTGATTATATATCACAATTATACTATAATACCTCAAGTACCACAATAAAATATTAAATATAGGCCTCGGTGGCGGAATTGGTAGACGCGTTGGACTCAAAATCCAATGTTCGCAAGGACGTGAGAGTTCAAGTCTCTCCCGAGGCACACTTAGAGATAGTTTCTTTAAAAAGTAAATCATATAACTTAAGGAGGCTTTACCATGGATGTAAAAATCAGAGTTGGCAAAACTCGAATAGTTATCATTACGAAATTATGTGTATTTAAAGTAATTCGATTTCGCTTGTTTGATTTCAGTTGCAAATTAATTAAATTGCATTATGAAAAAATAACACTTGGAAATGAATTAGCTTACAAGAACTTACACAGGCATAGCCGGAGACAACTATTTAAAGATATGTTATTAGCTTGTTTTGTGGCTAATTACAGAGAGTCTAGGTTATGGAATAGTTGTTCACCTGAAGAAAAGATGCGATATGTTCCAACGTTGTTTACATTCTTTTATGTCATCAATATCCAAGAATGTGCTCGTGTTAGTTATAGCACTAATAAGCTGTTGGCATCAGCGCACAATAGAAAGTGCGGACAACTCTCAACAGTTGCTGAATTACAGCACCCTGATAACCTATCAAAGTCTGGTAGGATACTGGATTATGGAAGTATCAACGCCACAACTTAATGTTGTGGTATTTTTATTTTAAAAAACACCTCTTAAAAATCGTTTTCTTCTTAGCTCTTTCATTCTTTCAATTGCATAGCGCAGTGTTGTGCGTGGCAGTTTGTCATAATTTTTTATCAAAAACTTTTCTACTAATTTCTCGTCTTTTTTCCATGACTCTCGCAACATCCATCCCACCGCTTTGTGCATCAGATCCTCTTCATCTTTTAGAAGCTTTTTTGAAAGTCTCATAGTCGTGTTCAATTTACCTTCACGAATCATAATCCATGTAGCTATTATGCCCACCCTACGCTCCCACAAAATTTCTGACCTCACCAATTGATCTAATTTATCCTCCTGCTCCAAGCCATCCAAAATAGCTTGCCCCAAAATATAATGAGCTGACAAATCTACTAAATCCCAATTGTTTACATACTTCAAATTTCTCATATAAAAATTCAAAACTTTCTTTTGTTTTTCTTTATTTTTATTTTTTGAAGCGTCTTTACTCCACTGTACCAAAATCAAAATCGCACATAGTCGCACTTCGTGGAATTGTGATTTAATATTTTTTTGTAATTGTATTAGATTGATGTCTAAATTATTCCTTGCAACCCTGCGAACATTTGGCACTTGCACACCCAAAAAAACATCCCCCTCCCCATACTCGCCTTCGCCAGTTTTAAAAAACCATTCATTAGTTTTCTTGCGCTTCTGAGAGGCAAATCTTTGTAATTGCTCCTTCAAATTAATCTCATTCATCACTTGATAATTGATTTTTTGTAAGCTCTACTACATTCTCCAACAGACAAGCGATGGTCATCGGACCCACACCACCTGGCACAGGTGAAATCACCACGTCTCTATCGCTACACTCCGCCACACCTACATCTCCCACAGTTTTGTCTCCATCTTTGCTAATCCCTCCATCTATAACAACTGTCCCATCACTTATCAGATCACAAGATAACAAATTCCTCTTACCACACGCTGTTACTATTACATCCGCTTGATTTATTTTTGTCTGCTCATTTGTACTAAACTCTCTTTTATCCACACATGACAAAAATTCCACATCAGCCCCCTCAACTTCAAATGCATGTGTCATCACTCTATCAAACACATCACTTTTTCCCAAAATCACGATATTCTTTCCATTTAAGTCTTCAATTTCACTATCCACTAAATCCATAATCGCATGAGGAAATACGGGATACACGCACAACTCATTATTCAAAAACCTTTCTTGATTGATTTTGTGAAATCCATCCACGTCTTTATCTGGACTTATCAATCCTATAATTTCATCTGTGTCCAAAGTTCCTGGTAACGGCAATTGCACGATGATGCCATGTGTATCTTTATCACTATTTAAAAAATTTATTGTATCTTCCACATTTTTCTTTTCAACATTTTTTGCAAAGACATACTTACGCACTTCTATCCCAATTTTTTTTGCAGCTTCTTCCTTCAGCTTCACATACAGGTGAGACGCCGAATCATCACCGACGAGTACAACTGCCAAAGCAGGCTCAACATTCAGTTGTTCAATAATTTCCTTTACTCCGACTAATTTATGCGATGCGATTTTTTTGCCGTCTATAAGTTTCATAAAAAAAATCCTTAATGTAATTTAAAAATATTTAATTCTTTCTCACACACTCCATGTGCTCCACGCTCAAATAACTCGATTTCATCAACTATAAATGAAAAATCATAGCTTGGCAATAGTCTTGTATTGAATTTCTCATCAGATTCTATGCGTGAAAATGTGATATGAGGTGCATTTTTTTGTCTCCAATCATCTGATGTTATTTTGCAATTATACTTATCCAAAATGCCAACTGCCTGCTCATACAAAAATATCACATCCTTACATACATGAAAAGAAACATCTACCCAGCCACTTTTTGATACACGATATTCATCCGATTGCAATTTAAATGTTTTTGATATTTTTATAATATCATCAACATCACTAACAATGCTAATAATATTTTTGACATCATCACATTCAAAATGAGCAATGGAAATATGGGGGAGGTTATTCTGGGCACCTAGTTCAAAAACTCCACCATTATTCACAACAATCTTACTCATTTCAATTGCCTTATCACGCATACCCGCGGGCAATTTAATTGCAATGTTATATTTCATAAAAGTACTTTATAATTTGCTGTCACTGCTACAATCTACAGGCATCCTAAAATACTGACAAGTATCAATAATCCCAATGAATAATACAAAAACACAGCGTAACTGACCTTTTTGATCCACGTAAGAAAATAATGAATTGTTGCGAACGATGCAATAAAAGATATTACAACACCAATTAACATCGATACACTGAAATCACCTGACCAATCCAAAACTAACATAAGTCCAGCGCCTGCTATGATTGGAGTTGCAATAAGAAATGAAAATCTAGCTGCACCTTCTCTATCTAATCCACATGCGCGTGCACCAGAAATTGTCATGCCACTACGTGATACACCTGGAACTAATGCTAGTACTTGTGCGACGCCTATACTGAATGAGTTTTTTACACCCACATTTTCAATAGATTTACTTTGTTCAAAAAATTTATCTGCCAAAAATAATATCAAGCTACCAGCCGTAATTAATGCCGCTGTTATAATTGGACTAAATATAATATTCTCTGCTTGATTTCCAAATAAAAGCCCCACAATAACCGCTGGCAGCGTTGCTATAATAATAAACATCAACAAACGTGGATTCTGTTGATAAATTTCCATATCACTTTTAAGGTGAAAAATATTAAACCAATCACGCCAAAAATACAAAGCAACTGCGCCCAATGAGCCAATATGCACAGCTACAAAAAAGCTAACGCTCAACTTATCCACACCCAACAGATATTGAGTAATAACTAAGTGACCTGAGCTAGAAATTGGCAAAAATTCTGTTATTCCTTGCACCAATCCAAATATAATCGATTGTATTATTGTCAGTTCCATAGTATTTAGTATAAAGGAAAAAAACAAAAGTGAAAAGTAAATACATCAACTGATGTATTTACTTTTAGATTATAATAAAATATTTATTACACAATAATATCTTTTCGTACAATACCATCGTTCACCTTAACGCTACCACTCTTTTCAAATTGTGTACCACTAACTGGTTGTCCTTGAGCTTTTAGATTATATGAGCCATTATCTGATAATAAATAGTATCGCCCAATTGAATCAGTTACTGCAAAATTTTGTTTTGCATTTGTTTCTTTATCGTATAACTTAACCACAGCAAATGGTACTGGCTTGCCATTCTCGGTTTCGATCGAGCCATATTTCTTTCTCTTAAAAAATTTCTGAAACAAAAATAAAATAATATAAATACTCAGTACAATAAAATTAAATACTGATGGATAAAAATATGTAATTACTAGCGTAGCCGCAAATCCTATGTAATAAATTGCTGCGAAAAAATATTTTTTAAATATTGACCACTTAGATTTATATTGAGCCGCTTTTTTATTTGCATATTCTTCCCAATTCATGTCCTCAGCCTTCATGGCTATATTTGATAACATTACATGGTCTTCCTTCACTTCCACGATTTTACCATCATACAAATTACCATACAATTCATCATTCTCATCAGTCGTTATCATTGTATATTTCTTTTTAAACACTTCTATAATATACATACCTGGATCAACCAAAAAACCAAATCTCCCATCCTTATCTGAATATGTCGTCGCTTTTTCCTGACCTGTCTGATCTGAGAGGGTGATTTTTACAGCTGATATCGGGACATGAGTTATGCTATCAAATACTATTCCCCAATTTCTATCCTCCTTACGACGACCCATAATTCCAAAAAGTTCCAAAAATTGCAAAAACACAGTATTGCCAAACGCTCCTGGCATTGCAGCAAATAGAGGGATAGTTGAGCTAGCCAAAGAGGCAATCACTCCTGCAATGACACCCGCTACTGCAGCAGTCTCGTATGTGCCCTCAGTGCCCTCTGGTATAATAAATTCTTTTATATTTTCTTTTGGCACATTTTCATCAACAGTAGTACTTCCGCCTGATACTGTACACACGCCTTCTACAGCGCCCTGATCTAAATATGATTGTAATTCTGACTCTAGCACAATGATAGTTTCATCGTTGTAACAAATTACCACCTCATCTTCAGTACAAGTCCCCTCTACAGCGCCCTGGTCTAAATATGATTGTAATTCTGACTCTAGCACAATGATGGTTTCATCGTTATAACAAATAACCACTTCTGGATCAACTACATTTTCCTTTGTTCGTGCACTCCGAGGATCTGAATATGCACTATACTCACTTGTGTTTTCTGGAGAATATTTTACTTTAAACTCGTATTCTGTACCAGGATCAAGACCATCAATAGCTAGCACCGTTAAATCATCACCATCAATTATTTTATTAAATGTTACATTAAATGTATCGCCCGTATCCTTATTTACTACATGCACACTGATATCTAAATCCTCGCCACCGCGTCCATCAAATCTCACGATCAAATCCATGGAGTCTGTTGTAATATTAATAATATCCTCAATTACCGGAGGCTTAATTTCATCTATATCTGTTGTGAACGATTTTTCATTAGAGTACCCACTAAAATAGGGAGTATTTTCACGTGCATACTTTACTTTAAATGTATATCCAGTATCAGCATCCAGATCATCAATTCCTAATGTCACATGTGCGTCAGTAACAAGTTTAGTTATTTGAATAGTATATGTATCACCATTATTATCATTTTTCACCCAAACAACAAAATCCATTACGCTACCTATGAAATCAGGATCAATGATAACATCCAAGTCAGCAGAATTATCTGTAATATTATCAATAGAATCTAACACGGGTGCATCAATCACAGTCACGGCCGTATGCGAATCTGAATTTTCACTGTACGCCGAGCTACCATTTGTAGCGTAGCTTACTACAAAATGATATTCTGTTCCTGGATCAAGTCCCACAACATGTAATACTGTTTCTGATTGTGCATCCGTACTTTGTGTATAATCAACATTTATTACATTGCCTGTAAAATCATTTGTCACAACTAATATAAAATCTAATATCTCCGATGCATGAACATCACCAACCTTTACTACAAGATCGAGTGTATTTGTTGTAATATCTTGTGAACGAATAATAATTGGCTTATCAGGAACAACAACTGAGCCGTTATCTACTATAACACCTAAATTTTGCCCTCCACTTTGTGATGCGGCCATAGCAGCGCCCACTCCCAAAGATGCTACAACAACGAATGTAAAAATTACAAAAATTCCCTTGAACATTGTTTTCATATTTTTTTATTTATATATACTCTTCAATGATACCACTATTTTTTAAAAAATAACATATCCCCATTATAGATTTGGCTTGCACTTACGCAAAAAACGTGTATAATAGATATTGCTATTCGAAAAATGATTTTTATGTATATTTTAAGAATTATTTTTTATTTTAACATAATAGATTCGTAGTAAGGTCCGGTCGTCTAGTGGTTAGGACGCCAGGTTTTCATCCTGGTAACCGGGGTTCGATTCCCCGTCGGACTACAATATCAAAAAAAAACCGCCCCGTGAGGCGGTTTTTTGTTTTATTTTTTATATCTACTTAAATTATATTCCTTGTGTAAAAGCTACTCCCAAAATTTTAACTTCCCCATCACACAACCAGCCATAAGTTGTTCTAGAATCCATTGATTGTTTC